>JAMZAV010001304.1:0-280294 GCA_024449915.1 Sweltsa coloradensis
AGTCGCCTTCAAGACGAGGCTGGTATATGACACCTGGTCCTAGTTCTTGTAGTGACCGCCTATTGTCTTCCAGGTCAACCGAGCTGAGACTGTACGCGGGCCTGGAACACCGCCTGGCTGAGGAGGAGGAGAGACTGAGTCGCCTTCAAGACGAGGCAGCCAGAGCGCTGAGGGAGGTCGAGCTAGCCACCAGGCGCTTCGAGGCGTCGCTGATGAAGAGCGGACAGGACACAGGCAGGCAGTAGCGTGTTGCGTCTAACTTGCATAGCTACTTACACATCTAAGTTGCTTCCCATGAGGTGAATCTATGCTATCCCAAGAGCAGACGTCGTAAACATAGCTTCAGGTTTAGCAGCTAGGCGACATGGCTTAAGGAAACTTTGTAAGAAACATAATCTGAGAGTGAAAGAAACTATGTCGAATGAAGCCACATCAGAATGAATTAAGAGACTTCATCTCAGGACTTAGATTTGAACAACCATTCAAATACTTATAAAATATGGTGCTGTAAATGATAACTTGTTCTTGTAAGGTATAAAGCAAGTAATGATTGTGGAATGAATAATGATTGATTACGGAGCTATCTGTAAAAGGTTCTTAACAAGGTTGTGAAAAAGCAAGATTTCTTAGTTATAATGACAAAGATAATGTAGATAGACTATGTAGCCGGATCGTGGGTGTCTTCGTTCCTCCAGGTTCTGGTGCCTCTTGCTTCCGGGATATAAGTGCATCCTTCAGCGAGCTTCAACCTGAGGAACAAAGAGAGTTGAGTGGGGTGTTGTTGTTGTTGTTGTTACGATGTTACGACATCTCAAAAGTAATTCAACAGCTGCAAATAGAATACAAAACAACAATACACTTAGAAGTTAGAACGAGATCGGTGGACTTGGGAAACTTGCCCGGTGGGTGGGAGGAACGTTCCTTCAATATCTCAATAGGAAACTTGTGCATTAGGTCTAGAATTTTTATGTTTGATTTGTATGAGATACAACATCCTTACTTTATATTATACTAACTTCGTCCTAATTAACTACAGCTACACATTTCTATTTATTATTAATCAAAACCTTTAAATTTAAATGTGAAATGAACACCAGAACAAGATGATGTCTGAAGTTCTACATAACCCGATACTACAGTTCACTAACACAACTCCAAGGTATTGTAGTTAGTTACAAGAGGGGCCATCTCATCTGCATCTGCGCAGATCGTGTGACGACGACACTTTGCACATAACGTAACCGACCCTATTCCCTCAATAGACGAGCTTGACAAGGTTGACAGATTGTGTGACAATGGAGAAGTCATCAACGAAAGTGACGTCCCTTGATGGAACCTCAAGCTAGTTCTAGCGCATATCAACATGTTTTGAAATAACAACATTAATGGCTAATGCTATTAAGTAAATCATCTGCAGCTTTTCACTTCTGACAAAACTGAAAATATTATGTTTGTTTACAATCCTAGAGAGGCTATCTATCTTGTAAAGTTTCATTACCTATTGTGAATATAATCAAGATACTAAATACTAATTAAATTAGCGCACTAACAATAGTTGGTACCGATTGTCATTAACAATCAACGAGAATTGATGGTCGACATTATAAACTTGTAATATAAAACTGGAAACTAAACTAGAGTTTTGCTATTAAGTGAACCATGTAAATAATATGTCTTGTTTTGTAAATGTACCTAATATAGTAGCGAGGCATTTTCACGTTTTATTTGTATGAAACAATAAAATCAACATTGTAAAATACAAACATAAAATACTGTACAATATTCCTACATTATTGACTTTGGTTAATAAAATGATACACAGTACATTCCACAACCTCCACATAGGTGCCCGTGTCGCTGCGTCCAAGTCCTAAAAGAAGAACATCTATGAATACCGGGTTTGTCCAGAGAATTTAAAAGGCAAGATGTTGTTGGGCAGCTCATCGGAGATTCAAGATCGACTCCACACATTTCCTGCTCTGTGTCATACTCTGACAACGTCATGTTTACTCAAGTCAGATTAGTGCTTAAATTGTGATGATATGCATAGCAGTCATACACCCAGTCACTACCTATGTTCTCAAGAGGGCATACAGTATATGACCACCTTTTCCAGAGTTTAAATTCAATAAATCGAGACTGTAGTCTTATACTACCAGTACTGTATATTTACAAATAGGTACATATTCTTATTTCTTTAGTTACTTAATTATATAATGTATAATACTTTCTTTTTAGTTCATAATATTTTGTTATGTCACATTCTATTTGTTAAAGAAAAACATAGTCAGAGAAACTCCCTGCAAGTCACCGGGATTTATAAATCGGAGATACCGTTGCATTTCTACCTTTACCATAGAAACTAAGCACTGCAGTATGTTTGTGCCTCGTTGATGTCCTCCCTTCATTTGAAATACTATTCTTCTTGCATCTTCTTCACTAACGTTTACTATTCTTCTTGCATCTTCTGCCTTCTCAGTCTCATTCCGTTACGTCTTCCACGTTCAAGCTTCTCCATTTCTCTACACCTTAAATTTTACCAACAAATATAATTTTTCATAATTTTATTATTTTTATCATTGCAAGGCTGAAAACTTGAGGCACAATCAGGATGGTGTCGTGTCGCTCAACACAGACACAAATAATAACACAGTTTTATTTTTTATTAAAAGTTTCTTATATTTATTTAAAGTTTAAATCAACATCCACTATAGGCCTAGAGTAACAGTATCCTAGGATTGCTCCCACCATCTTGTTTTATGATTCATCACATGGCCCCAAGAGTTAGGCCTTATTGTTAGGTAATGCTCACGAGAGTCATCTCAGACAGGGTCACAACTCACAACCAGCTACCGCTACAACATAACAATGGTCCCTCAAAGGAGTTAACTGCATTTATTGTGACAAGTCGTTAGTGCCCTTTGGTTTAGTTTCTGCGCCAGCGCCCACATGAATAACGTGGAATAACTAGGTACAATTGAATTACATAACATCAGAAATAAATTAATTTTAAATTGAAATTCTTCTATACTAAATTGGGTAAATTATATTTTTCCATTTGATTTACTGTAGTTGAAAGAAATTTACAAAAAAATTAATTTGAAAATGTCACAATGCATACTACTTTCCAAGCAGAAACTTGTATAAAAGGTGAAACGTTTTACAAAATGGTCTTTATTTTCTCTGTTCGACAGTCGATTCGAGCGACTTCAGTCTTCACGGTCAACCAAGTATGTAGTAGTAGCCTACTGCATCGAAAGGTCATCACGCAAAGTACAATACTCTTAGATTTAAGGAAAATTGGCTGACATCATGTTGTGATTTTGTTTGTTCTAGTAATTCTATAAATAGTATATTTAAAAAATTATCTACGTATAAAAAAGACAACACTAAAATATAAGAAAGACATCCAACTCCTCCAAATAGTTCAACTTCAAATGCGGATGTATAAATTGTCTTCGATGACACCCTACTGGCAGGTTGCTGAAACCTTTTAGGCATTTACAGTTTTAAGTAGATTATTATTGTTTAAACATCTCATTTTTATTATCCCCCCCTCCCAATGAACACTCTTGCCAACTGCTTTATTTAGTATTTACCTGGCTATCATGAAAATGCTAAGTTGTATAAAAGAGCCAACATCAACCATCCAAATCTTACAAATGAAAAAACAACACCACTTGAATTTAACAATAAATCAATAAGCAATCTTAATGCAAACATAAGGCTATTTACAAGGTATCGTATCGATAAGCAATCTTATTGCAAACGTAGGACTATACAAGGCAAGCAATAGCCACACTACTAGATGAACTATTATCCTGCACGGATATATAACAAGAAACATAAACATCAATAATGAACAAAATATTCACAGGTACTAAATGCCAACAATAATTTATACATAACATAGTTTGGCCAATAGTGATGAATGTAATGTTTTCCTCAGTGGAAACCTGGGTAGGTTGCATAGTTGCACCTACCAGCTCAAACACACCAGAGAGTGAGCGCAAACACACCAGAGAGTGAGCTCAAACACACCAGAGAGTGAGCGCAAACAGAGCGTTGTCAGTTTTACATTACTTGCGCTCAACCAACTCAATGGCGGTTTACTAACTACGCTGTTGCAGATTTATTGCTCGAGACTGTACGTTAGGTTTTGCCTCTGCCTGCATCATACTTGCATCAGCTCACTACTGGAGAGTAGCCTGGCAATATCAACCCATGCTTCCTAAGCATAAGCTGGGCAGGGCTAAATATCTCCATATCTGTAACAAAGTGACTAACTGTAACTACAATCATGAATCGTTAGAAAACAAATCATATCTGGCTGGCGTGTAGCCAACACATGTTTTTTTTGTGGGGGGGGGGGGTAAACCTACCAAGATTGTTTAACTAAACGGCTTCATCTGAACTATCTAAACGAAACATAAATCTGATTAACTACAAATCTTGTAATACAAGTACTATGATTACAAAAGCATTGGCAGAAAATACCAGCAACCAATCATAGTGTTATAAATTTAAATTCAACCAGCTATTAATGATCTTGAAAGAAGAGAAAATGTTGAAAAGCAAGATATGATGTTTGAGTGTTATGAAGTCACTTAACAACATCAAAACTGTGCAATGAAACGAATCATCACTCGGTGGAAATCCGAAATGCATAAGTGTAGATCCGAGCTTCCGTCACGCTCTAGTTTCAAGAGTATCCTCAGCTGTCGAGTTGATCCGTGTGGTCGAGCGAGTCTAGCGTGTCGTTTGAGCTCGAATGGGTGAGGTCGCTGAGTTCATCGAGATGTTTCTGTCGCTTGCGCACGTTCCAGTGGAGGCAGACGGCGAGAGAGTCGAACCAGTCGGATATCTGGTCCTGGGCACAGATCGAGGGCACCGGGTAGATGGAGGTGGTGACGCGGAGACTGCGGGAGAGAAGAGAGGGGCGTGTCACTCTTAGCGTACAAGATACAAGAGAGGGGCGTGTGAGACGCGAGGCCATCCCCACACACGCCTCACTCTTAGCGTACAAGATACAGCCGAGCCAACAAAGGCTCTCATGTGCAATATCATCTTTACATTAGACATAAATAAACAAAATAACTATGTAGTATCATAAAAAAAGTTACTATTGACAGATTTTTAACGTATTTACAAAACTAGAGTCCACCATCAAGTAATGGCAGCAGCATCCTTATTTTTAAAAAATGTAATGTTATTAATAAATAGTAAATATACTGTTGATAAAATAATGTCTGCATATATTGGCAGCAACAGGTTTTTACAAGTTGAAATTTAAATATTCCTGTGGCCTATATTGATATAATGCAGTATGTATGTAATTTTATTTAATTTTTAAACCAATTTATACAATTACTGTTATACAAAAATAATTAAAAAATGAATTAATAAAAACTTAAATAAATTACTAAATTTTAATAATATCAAGCACCCGGTTCCAACGAGAGTCATGTTGGGGGTGACAAATTACTAGTTTCCTGAGAAGCTTAATTTAAAGAAGACAAAATATAGTGGTTAAAGTACGGTACGTAGTTTATACTTCAGTTGGATCAAAAGCTACACAAGTCATAAACTGGACCCAAACCAAACAAGTACACAAGCTACTGAAACCATAAGCATGTTCAAAACCACATTCAAAGCAACAAAACAAGTAAAGCAATCGGCGCAAAACCAGAAACCCGTTTATAAAAATAAACCAATCACACTGGCATGTTTGTTCGGTACATAAACATGGCTAGTACCAGATCACAAACACAAAACAGTGTGGCCGTTTAAGATTAAGGTTAGTTTCAGTACTAAGAAACATGCAATCCCATTTGTAACACCAACTAAATAAAACACGCTTAGCTGGCGTAGCAAACCTTACACTAACAATGTTGTGTTTCTTCTTTCCTAAGACAAGGATATGTATTCCTGCCAAGTTTGTGTACATGCACTTTTTGGAGTCTTACTTCAAGCAAACTTATTTGACCAACTGTGTTATTGATATTGGTTAGAAAATGTTTTCCATCTGGTTTTCAGTTTCTAAACTTGCACATGGAAAGCAGTCATAGCTCGAAAGCTCGACACTTATCTCTGCGACCGGTACCAAAGTATGTATACGCATTGAAAATGTATCTTAGATCTTAGAGCCATAGAAATTACGATGACATTAAAGAAAATAATGTATATTGTTAGATAAATGGCGGTAAGTTTAAACTAGAGATCCCAAACCAAAACCAATTTGAAGCAATTCTTATTTACTTTACCTTAGATAGCAAATTAATATTAATCCACAGAAGATTTTTTTTATTAATCCGCAACCGATCAAATAATTACACACGGTTGAGATGGCTACAGAGAGCAGCTACGTGTACGTAGAGAGAGACCCGGGCAGAAGAGAAGGTGAATTACAAAGAGAAATGAGACTGCTCCAGAGTTTGCGCTACTACACTCCGCAACGAGATCTAGAACAAACCTATCGCCAACGCGCAGCTCCTCCTGACACTGACCGTCAAAAGAGACATAGGCGTTGTTCCGAGCGTCTTTATTCAGCATTATCTGTAACAATTCCATAGCAAGCCATTTCAACCACTTTGAAAGAGAGGAGGGTTTTGTTTTGTCTCGATCGACGTTAATGAAAGTGCAGCCGTGCGTGCTCTGCAACAACCTAGGGGCGAGTAGAAACAAACACTGGAGTCAATACATTTATCTTGTTACTGTGTGCTCGAGTGCCGGAACATTATCATGGAGTACTTCTCATTACACCCACTTTATAGCTAACGACTTACAAGTAATGAGAAGAAAGTGAGAAAACGCTTTAAAGATGAATTTGTAGTTTGCAATAAATATTAAGCTAAGGTGCTAAGCTAAGGTTATTGCTAAAGATATTTTCAATGCTTAATTTAAACCCACTCAACCTCTTTTAAAGAAGAGCAATCATGGGCACATAAACAATGAAGAAACGGAATGAAGAATCGCAGGAGTATTGGTTGTGTTGTATAGGAGCTTACCAGCACACAGTGAGCAAACCTACGATGGAGTGATAGAAATATGTTGTGTTGAATTTTTGTAATATAAAAAAACTACAAAATTATTATGAGCTATATAGATGGATAGGCGTTTACTAACCTATGATTGTAGATCTAGTTCTACCTAATTAATCTAACCTACACTAAACGAGATCAACTTTCAAACAAGCATCGCAGTACACACAGCAGCACACAGTTAGGTATGTATGTACACGTGGATGCAAGCATGCGCATGCCGCCCCGAGCGCTGACAGGTCCTACCTATCGCCGTGGAACAGCTCTTGTCGGTTCCGCCCGTCGAAGGAAACCCACGACGTGTTTCTGCTGTCGGGGGAAACTGAGATCTAGAAACAACACAATAAGACACGGGCGTTCGTTTAGACACAAAAGCAAGGAACGTGACTTCGTAATTCAGTTTGGCACGCACATGCACAATATATGGGGACAATGTCAAGTAATATACTAGTTTTATAATCAAACTATATCGAGTCACTCATTTATTTATTGTGTTTTCAAATATAATATAATCACCAGGGTGAGGAGAGCATTATTACAGGGTTGCCGTTTTTGTGGATTTTATCTGTTTTAACAGATTTTGAGGGTGCAAAATGGATCAATTGATTTTTGGATGAGCGTAGTGAGCGAAGCAAAGATTCCATTTCACTACACTGGAGAAAAAAATCCGGAATGTTTTTTTTTTCTTTTTTTTTGTATTTTTGTGTGTTTGTACGCACGATTCCGGCTAGACCAATACTCCAATTGTGATGAAATTTTATGGAGGCCTTCGAAATCTCTGAACTTAGAACTGCCACGTTTTTGAACGCAATCGAAAAATTATTTCTCATTAAAATCGCAATTTTACGATTTTTTTCGATTTAAAAAAAATTTCTTCGACTTATAACACACTACATGCTCATTTCGATTGTAATGATTTTTTCACAGAACCTTAATTTTATGAATTAATATATTGATGTGAAATTTGAGCGCAATCGAAAAATAATTTCTTATGAAAATCGCAATTTTACGCTTTTTTCGTTTAAAAAAATTTCTCCGACTTGTAACATCTACATGCTTTATCCGATTATAATGATATTGTCACAGAACCTCAATTTTATGAATTTATATATTTGTGTAAAATTTGAGCGCAATCGAAAAATAATTTCTCATGAAAATCGCAATTTAACATTTTTTTCGTTTAAAAAAACATACGCTCATCCAACAACGCGCCTGAAAAAGCGTTTGCGAAGCTTCCTAGTTCCAATTTAAGTTGTTTTTTAAAATCCATTTTATGCTGTTTCCAACTAGGGCTGGGCAAAAAATTGATATTTCAATGCGATATCGATAAAAGGGGAATATTTTCGATATCAAAATATCAAAATTTACACAAAAAATGCTAAATTTCGTAATTTTGATGTAGGTGCCGGGTAGGTAGTCGAAATTAAATTAATCCTGGCTGGTACGTGGTGGAGGTGCTGGGTCATAAAACTAAGTGCATTTTGGTGCCTCAAATCATTAAAAATAAGCCTACTCTTTTATTTTATTTTTATTTTCATTTTTTTTCATTTTTTTTACAAAAATAACCCAAAATTGGTACATTTAGGCATTAAAAGGAATTCAATTGAGTGTTTCATTTAAGGATTTCTAAGGATTTTTAATGTGCTCAAACAGGATTTTTATTATTTCTTGGTGGCAACCCTGCTCTATTATTATTATGTACCATGTAGCCAACAGTCCAATGGTAGAGGGCACATGAATATTTCTGCTAATGTACAAAATGTAGCCAAACCACAAGAGCCGTGGTCAAAACAGACAAGTCAAAGTGGACTTGAATACGGCTGATAGAGCATACAAACACGTACCGTCAGTGATCGGCAGAAAACACAAAACAGTGACTAGAACAGTAATTATTAAACTTGACTCATGTAATGGCTCAGGCGGGCCACATGGTACCACACGCTATGATAAGCATTAGTATTATAATGTGTTTGACTAATTAAATTTATAAATGTATATCTTTATCTATGGGATGGCTAATAAACATCTTGAATCTTGAATCAATAATATCTGTAGGTAAACAGTAAAACAGGCTGTTTGTCCACAAAACAGAAAAATTCTTTTAATTTTAATACAATACTGAACAAAATCATAAGTTTTGCATTAATTGTTAGGCAAGAGGTTGATGAAATCATATTCAAAAACAATTTGGGTGACTAATTTGCTCACATTCAAAACTAATTTTGATTTCTTGTAGCTAGTCATAGGTTCATTGAAGAAGGACAGGTAATGAATCCCTCACCTTTAGTTCTACACCCGCCGGCACCACGATAGGTCTGAACGAGAGAGAGTGGGGGCAGATGGGGGTGACCATGATGGCGGGGACGCTGGGGTGAATCATGGAGGCCCCCGCTGCGACCGCGTACGCTGTACTTCCAGTGGGGGTCGACACGATCAGACCGTCTCCCTGGACAGAGGTTATGTGCTTGCCTGCAATCAAAACATTGTGCACAGATCAGTTAGATTATACATAGCACTGAGCATCAGTGGCGAAGCGTGGTCTTGAAGTTAGGGTAGACAAAAATAATAGTAGAGCAAATATGATATAAAGTTTAATCTTTGATAATATTGTTTTCAACATTTCGTAATATAATCAAAAACGTTTGGGGGGGGGGCAGTAGAGGAACAATGCATGATATGTCTATTGTCTATGCCTAACTCATTCAGTCCGAGTGGAAAGACGGGCGTAAAGTTAACTTTTGCAATGTGTTTTTGAAGTCGCTATTTCCGCAGCGCGATTTCTTAGTAAAATATCAATAGTGTACATTTTGGTAACAGTATCAAATTATTTATGCCATGGACATAACATATCATAATTTCCCTTATCAAACGACCGGTCAACTTGATGATTTGTCGATCACTTCACTTAAAAATTGCGAGCACATGGCATCAATAGAACAGCACGTGTTCAACCTTTTACTCGGGCGAGAGGGAGGGAAACCAACCCCACCCCACCCCAACACCCTCCGACCATCACCAACGGCCAACCCTCAAGCGTCTTGAACCACCGAGACATGACTCCAATTTCCCCTTCAGATTCTTGAAAAAACGACGAAAATAGGGCTCTGAGCATGCGCAGGCTTGAAATGTCTCTGCCTGTGTCTCCCGAATGTCAGTCAAATCATAAGTGCCAGCCCCTACCACCAGTTTCAAATTGCAACGGTAGATGGCGCGAGCAGTGGTGTTGCGAGCTGTTCCACTCAGTCACCGCGTCAATTCAAACTTCCAAGGGACAAGAAAACGTGTATTAGAAAATAAATAATGACATTCTAAGGGCAGACAAGGAATTTTTGTACAGGGTAGACATTGTCTCATTGTCTCATAGGACGCTTCGCCACTGCTGAGCATATAACAAACCTGCCAGAGAAACCACATGAGAAGCAAAGAGCAAGCAAGTATCTACTACTTTGGTCTGGATGATTAAATGTGAATGTCATATAATCTGTCCTATCTAATTGTAAATAATGTATTAATTAAGAGTAAAAGTCTGAAACACTAGCAAATATAAATGTACTTATTGTTTGTATATGGTGACAAACCAAGGTCCAGTACCTAGTTATACACTCAAAAAGGCAGTGCAGTGTCTACACTTTACACTGGCTGTTGGGCTAGTGTTATGAGAGAGAGGTTTAACACTGAAGCGAACGAGTCCGCGTGGCTCATTCCAGAAAAGTGTGTGCGAACAAACAGACTTATTGCATACTAGTATTTGCTTGAGGTTATAAATTTAAGAATTGGCAATGCGCAAATTATAACGCATTATCACATCATTGTTATTATGAGGTAAGTGGAGGCTGTGTTCTTGGACCATCATTACTTATTAATATATTGTATTGTCCTGAATATAAGACTACCCTTTTTTCATTATTTTAAGTCTCAAAGTTGCTTACCAGCTAATATTTGCAAATGTTTTTTAATATTTCAACAAGAAAAGTTAGGGGGTCGGCTGATATTCAGGTTCGGCCTATTTTCGGCACAACACGTATATTAAATGCTACATCATATTCATGCCAGAGTGATAGAGATGCTTGTGTTACCGTCAAGGAACAGGTCGATGTTTGAGAGGTAGGGCGACGGTCCTCTGTCGATGACAACCTCGTTTAACACGAGCAGGTTCGTGGGAGGCTTCGAGTTCTTTGTGACCTCTTCGTTTTTGCGGATAATTATACACCGCAGCCGACTTCTTAAAGTCAGAGCAGCGTGACCTGAAAGAAGGCGCATGTGTCAAACAGGGCAAGAAAGTGTGGAAAGATAAATAGTATTTTGTTTGGAATATAAATTGGCGTTAATATAAACAGGGAACCTTACGAACTGACAAGGTGTATGGCAGGTAAGAACTAATACTAAATAGTAAAAACTAAACCCATCACAGTTTTCCTTTCTAGCAATAACCTTTTTAAAGTAAATAAAATGTATTGAGAAATGTCTACATGAAAAAAAAAATACAATTTAACACAAATTTAGTTAACGGTGTCTCAGACAAACAATTATTTGACTGCAACTAAAGGGGGATACATATTAATTAGTCAAATAGAACATTATTGAACAGTTTTGAATTAGCAAAACAAACCCACAACACATAATTAATGAGTCAACAATTACATTATTAAAGATTTTCTGATGCATTTTTAATGTGGAAACAAAATAATTTTCAACAACCAGTTTCCTTTAAGAACTTGCCAATGAGCGCAGACATACCTTCCAGGACGTTGGTGACTTGTTCTTGGAAGTTGTCAAACTGGAAAGGTGTCAGGAAGCCGAGTGATCCGAGGTGGAACGCCATGACGGGTGGGACTGACTGTTGGAACAGCAGGCTCGCATACAGGAGCGTTCCGTCACCTCCCAGGCAGATGATGAAGTCGATCTTGTCCGTTAGGTCGTCTTTACCTGTGAAGACAGTGTTCCAATTCAGATACCATTCGACCATCCATTCTGTTGTTGGTATGAAGAGGAGATATAATGTAGGCCTACTGCTATGTGACGTACCTGATAATTGAATAAATTGAATCTGAATCTAATGTGAGATTGAAGTACGGTAGCAAAAATAATTTGGGCAAAAAAGTATAATCATTGTAAAATTCTTACTATGAACATTTTTTTAAATTGTGCACCATACAACAAACAACAAAGTATTAGGTCCACTGTTTATAAGTGTATCACATGAATAAGAAATATCTTGATTTACAACTGGGACCTATTTGTGACAAGCAAAATTTACTTTCATAAGAACTTTATACTAGAAATAAACCTTTAGAAAAGTTTGTTGAAAACAAGAAGAAGATCAATAACAATAATAAACTATACCGCTCCACTAATGGTTAAAGACGCCAACAACAAAGATAATTACAAAAGTTATAACTACAATTATAATATTTAAAACACTTTTAGTGGAAAAACTCTATTTTATTATAATAAATTACAACGTTTCGGAAATGACTTCAACTTATTCCGTCTTCAGGTTTCTTGTTAAAAACAAAAAACCATTTTATCAAAAATATATCAAAACAAACAAAGACAATAGCCAAGGTCGATAAAATTAAACATTTCACAATAAGTTGACAAAAACAAGGTAGTACAAATAAAAAGGCTATTTCTTAGCGTTTACTAAAGGAATCCACATTGGAGGAAAAAAGGTACTTGGCTGGCTTATACATGTGTCTTTTAATGTTATCAAAGCTGCTTCTTTCAATTTCCTTTTTTTCCAACATGGCTCTTTAAGTAAACGCTTAGATTGTAGAAAGTCGAATTTATGAACCTTGTCCCATGCATGTTCTACTAGTTTCGATGACATAAGATAACAACCATCTGACTTCTCAATGTTTTTTCTATGCTCATTAACTCGAACATGCATAGGACGTCCGGTTTCTCCTATGTATACAGCATCACAGTTTCCACAAGGAATCTCATAAACACAGCCCTTGTTCATTTGGACTTCATTTACAGGTTTAGTTTTTTGCAAATGGCTTCTAATGGTATTGACTGATTTAAAAGAAGTTTGAATTTTGAATTTTGATCCAATACGTCGAATAGATTCTGAAAGACCTTTATGATAGGGAATATGAGCATAAGCTTTAGGCTGAACACGTTCTTTCTTGATTTTCGGTTTACGGTTGATGATGTCTTTGGGATACCCATTATTCACTAGAGATGTTTGGATGATTTTTACTTCCTCGTCGAAGGACTCTTTGCTAGAGCATAAATTTTGGGCTCTATGAACTAAACCCAATGCAATACCAGTCTTAATGTTGTCGGGATGGTTTGACTCAAAATTCAGATATCTTCCTGAGAAAGTAGGTTTTCTGTAGACCTTCATCGTCAGTTCATTGTTGGATTTTCTTAGAAGGATATCCAAAAACGGAAGTTCACCATCTTTCTCTTTCTTTTTTTTCTTTTTTTTTTTTTTCTCTTTTTTTCTTTCATCTTTCTCAGGAAGATATCTGAATTTTGAGTCAAACCATCCCGACAACATTAAGACTGGTATTGCATTGGGTTTAGTTCATAGAGCCCAAAATTTATGCTCTAGCAAAGAGTCCTTCGACGAGGAAGTAAAAATCATCCAAACATCTCTAGTGAATAATGGGTATCCCAAAGACATCATCAACCGTAAACCGAAAATCAAGAAAGAACGTGTTCAGCCTAAAGCTTATGCTCATATTCCCTATCATAAAGGTCTTTCAGAATCTATTCGACGTATTGGATCAAAATTCAAAATTCAAACTTCTTTTAAATCAGTCAATACCATTAGAAGCCATTTGCAAAAAACTAAACCTGTAAATGAAGTCCAAATGAACAAGGGCTGTGTTTATGAGATTCCTTGTGGAAACTGTGATGCTGTATACATAGGAGAAACTGGACGTCCTATGCATGTCCGAGTTAATGAGCATAGAAAAAACATTGAGAAGTCAGATGGTTGTTATCTTATGTCATCGAAACTAGTAGAACATGCATGGGACAAGGTTCATAAATTCGACTTTCTACAATCTAAGCGTTTACTTAAAGAGCCATGTTGGAGAAAAAGGAAATTGAAAGAAGCAGCTTTGATAACATTAAAAGACACATGTATAAGCCAACCAAGTACCTTTTTTCCTCCAATGTGGATTCCTTTAGTAAACGCTAAGAAATAGCCTTTTTATTTGTACTACCTTGTTTTTGTCAACTTATTGTGAAATGTTTAATTTTTATCGACCTTGGCTATTGTCTTTGTTTGTTTTGATATATTTTTGATAAAATGATTTTTTGTTTTTAACAAGAAACCTGAAGACGGAATAAGTTGAAGTCATTTCCGAAACGTTGTAATTTATTATAATAAAATAGAGTTTTTCCACTAAAAGTGTTTTAAATATTATAATGAACTCTACTAACTTTAAAACTAATACAATTATAATAATAACAACAAATTAGTGGTGTACTAGTAAATCTCGGCATGACCGCTCGAGTCATTACCGAGCTTCGAGCTGGGTGTGGAGAGATGAAGCTTACTGAAGTGATTATTATTATTATTATTATTATTAATACAACAACAATTATTATTATTATTATTATTATTATTATTATTATTTATTCATCATCATCATAAGACTTGGTACATATACACATAAATACATGCAGATTGTATTGGCCTCATGAAGAAAGGAATGCAAGAAGTGGGACCACATCCTATCCACCTAGATAGGTGTCCTGCATGCATCCATATAAAATTAAACTAAAAGTAGAGATAAATGATAAGTTTGAAAAAAGTAACATAATGATATAAATTAATACTAAATACTGTGATAATTGATTTGTGGAAATGATTTTAAATAAGTGATGAATATGAGATAACAGGTGAGATGAGTATGGGGTGATTGATAAGAGCTATGGGGGCCTTAGAATTAATCATGCTAACATGTCCGATCGTATTCCTGAATCATGTCCATTAACATGCGGGGTTGTCGTTATGTTCGGCTTTAGGGTTAGGTGTACAGTTTGTTTATGGCTTTGTAAAAATCATTGGATGGCAAAATTTTGATTTCACTGGGGAGCAAGTTCCATAGGCTGCTGGCTCGATGGTACACAGAGCATTGATAGCTGAGCGTGCTGGCTCGGGATGCACGGAGTTAGACGCCTTGCTGTGGGCCCCTCCCACGCTCAGGGGCCTGTAGTCGAGTTGCAACCGAACCTCCAAATCAATTTTCCCGTTCAGGCAGCCGCGAAGGAAGACGATGTCACAGCGTTGACAGGTCGGTGCGCTCGACGTGTGGAGATGCAACGCATGTGATCAATGAGTTAGGCATGAGCTTAGTATGTCACGAATGGCTTGTTCACACAAGTGCCCACATAGGTGAATGGTGTTTTTAAAGGGGCTGGCTTGTCATGTATGTTTTACAAAAATGCTGTATAGATGTTTTTCGATACACTTGCCTGAACTATGTTCAGGAAGTTTACAATGATCTAGCTCCATCAGAGCTAGATCCATTTAATATGTCCTTGGCTTTTTTCAAGACAGCAATATTCATGATTACATGTAATTTTTAATTTTCAATTTAAGGTTGACTTTGACAGTAGGTACTAGGTATCACTGTCATGTTTCTTTTCTACTTTTTTTTAATTTACGTATGTTTGTACAATGTTCCTGTGTATTTGTCATTTCTGAGTTGTGTTATGCATGTATATTTGTATATGTGTTCTTGTTTTTATTATACATTACTGGTGGGGCTCTGCCCTGTAAACAATATATTGACAAATAAAAAAATAAAAAAATAAATGTTCTGACCAGCCAGCACTTCATATTTAATAAAATATATATTTTAAGTCTGTGGATGGTATCAATATTTTTGCACTATTATTCAGAGAAATCCATTGTTGAAAGTGTTTTTATGTCACTAAGTTAACTATGAACCAAAGGCATTTACCTGTTTTTATCTAAATGACAAAAAATCTAAGATCCAGGATTTGGAAAACTGGGTTGCGTGTTGATCTGCAGAACGGAATCTCGACAACTTACCTAGTATGTCGTGAATGGCTTGTTCACACAAGTACGCACATAGGTGGATATAGAAGTGTTTTTTACAAGGGCTGGCTTGTCATGTTCTGGCCAGCTGCTTAAGGTCCGCTTAAGACCCAGCAATTCATATGAACTGAAAATTATATATTTTAAGTCTGTGGATGGTATCAATATTTTTGCACTATAATTTAGGGAATTCCATTGTTGAAAGCGGTTTTGTGTCACTAAGTTACCTATGAATCGAAGACATTTAGGCCTACCTGATTTTAGCTAAATGCCAGAAAATCTAAGATCCAGGATTTGGAAAACTGGGTTGCGTGTTGATCTGCAGAATGGAACCTCAACAGCTTAGTATGTCGTGAATGGCTTGTTCACACAAGTACGCACAGGTGTATATAAAAGTGTTTTTGAAAAAGCTGGCTTGTCATGTTCTGGCCAGCTGCTTAAGGTCCGCTTAAGGGGCAGCAATTCGTATTTGCTGAAATATATATATTTTTTAAGTCTGTGGATGGTATCAATATTTTTGCACTATTATTCAGGGAATTCCATTCTTGAAAGTGTTTTTATGTCACTAAATTAACTATGAATCGAATGCATTTACCTGTTTTTATCAATGACAATCCAAACCGACGGAACTTGAGAGTTGCTCGTCGGATATTATCCAGAGCGACTCTAAAGGATCAGATACGTTGGTTGAAGTTCGGATGGGTCTGATTCGAGTCATAACGTTACCAAATATTGTGGGCTGCCCATTTGTCACACTTGGGCCCAAACCAACTGTGTACTGTGTAGGTTGAAATCTACTGAGATTGACTTGCTAAGAGAGTTGTGGGGTTGAGTACCCGTGCCCTCCATCTACAAAGATATTTGCAATGTGCTTGCTAATACTGAATGGACCAGCCCTTGTAAGGTGGCACACGGCAGACAGATCTTACCGTCTTTGAACGTCATCAGCTTCTCCTGGACACTGGAGAAGCCGGCGTTGTTCAGCAGCAGAGTGTCGTCCATGATGGCTTGCTCCACGAACACGACCATGTTCTTCTCCTGAAACACAACGCAACACGGTCAGTCTCGAGCTGAGATGGAGCCGTAGAAAGATCAAGCAAGGAAATAATATTCACATACCTCAGCACGTTCAAATCATTACCAGGAAAATTACATAATAATTTAGACGTGAGATGTAGACAAAAAAAATTCTAATATTTAGACTAGATGTAGACAACAAATGGTGATAAATAGAACAATAAAATACAAATAATTTAAAGTAGCCTTCATTTTTGTTTATGACAAAAATAACTGTTTCTAGAGAACTGTGATGTGAGACGGCCAAGTAAACATGCAAGAACAACTAAACAAACAAACTACAATGTAGAAATAGTTATTACTCAATGTCTTACTATTGAGTGGTACCCAGGTACTCACCTCTATAAGCCACTTAACCATCTGTACGAAGGGTTCGAGCACAGACACGTCTCGCACCTTCTTGATCACTAGGACTGTGAGAGGCGGCTTGTACCATGTGAGCCTCTGGCTGGCGGGGTCTTGAATAGTCCTGTCGACATACACACAAGTTAGAGATGGTTGTGGTGGACTTTTGTTGTACATTATTGTAAATAACTGAAAAGGATATAAAATATAAAAAATGTATTTAAGTATTTTTGAAATGTTTTAAAATAAGTTATATTATTCTACCTTACCATAAGATGGTATAAGTAAGATGTATTTTCGAAATAAATTAACAATAACGAAATAAAATATAAAGACAAATAACAACAAGATTCATGAGCAAAATCTGCATTTTTAGGTGTGAAATATTTCAGGCACTGTACTAGAATCGATCACATAAATTAACCATCTTCATCATGATTAGGTTTTTTTTAATTGAAAGAAGACCAGTTATATTTCATTAAACCTAAACACTGCAAAGTCCACAAGTGTGGTACAAAAAGTCCACAGCCGTCCTCCAAAATATAACCTAAGAGCAATATGATGACCCGGTTGCTAAAGAGAGACAGATGATGCGCGATACGAACGAGCCTACCTTGGCCCTGCGCGCCCCAAATAACACACCACGAGAGTGAGTGCATGCTGTGCTGTGCGGGGCTGCCTACGCATCTGTTGTAAGGCGCACCGTCTGGTGGCGCCAGCGACTCAAGCGAGAACTAACAGTAGGGTGTATGCTTGGGAGGACTGGACAGTACGGTAGCGCGATGGTAGGATATCCGATGCTGGGTGAAATAACAAGCTTCACATGGCATAGCCTGAATGTTGCAATGTGTGACATCCTTGTACTCTTCTTTCCTGGTTTATATGACACACATAACAAAAACTTGTAGAAATACAGCCAAACCTTACACACTCAAAAGGAATGAGATCTAAAAAAAGGGCCAAGCTCATCTACCCTTCCACATAAACGTACAGTGTCCCATAACAGCATCCTCAAAAAGCTTGGCAAAATAGAATTTGCGATTATTAATTTAACGTAATAGTTTATCCAAGTTCTTTTTTTCTAATTAATTTAAACGTAATAAGTAATAACATGCAAATTCTATTTTGCCAAGCTTTTCGAGGATGCTGTTATGGGACACTGTACGTTTATGTGGAAGGGTAGATGAGCTTGGCCCTTTTTTTAGATCTCATTCCTTTTGAGTGTGTAAGGTTTGGCTGTATTTCTACAAGTTTTTGTTATGTGTGTGATCTCATTACTTTTTCAAGTTCCATTACAAAATTATTTGCTAAAATATAATATTTTTATCAAAGTTGATTTAAATTCTATGGTATTAGCAGTAACAATATAGGATGTAAAATATCTAGACCCGGATTCATGTACATCCTGGGTATAGGTGGTATAACCATGGTATAACGACGGTATAAGGACTGGACCCCAATTCTTGAGTTCGTGGGAGATGAGTTGAAAACGCAATTTGAAAACGAAGTCGTTTTCGTTTTCGAAGGAATTGGTATTCTTGAACGGTATCGTGGAAAACGTCATGGGTTGTGAGTTGAAAGCATTGATATTAATTAAACCCCTATAGTAGGCTAGATTAGCAGTCTCCTATACCTCCGCACAGGCGCGAGCGTGGCAAATTGAAGACTCAACCGGCCCATTTCAAGATGGCGATTTGGTGTTTTAATTTATGCTTTTTTAATGCAATAAAGTATTTTACTGGATTGTTTGATATGGTTTTAGCTTGTGCAGCATGTTATTAAACAAAAGAAACAATACGAAGTGATTGCATAAGGGAATTTAGTAATCATTTGGTGTTAAAGGCTAGTATGCTTACCTGTCAACCTGGCGGCAATCTTGAGAACTATTTGGCCACAAATCGCTCCCATTTGATTAACATGTAAACTGTCATTTTAAGATGGCTTCTAATTGTACCGGAAGTGGACCACCGACTGCTGGTCTAGCCAATTATATAGGATGTCTATGGTTGAAAGAGTATCACGAAATCCAAACACTTTAAAAAGATTTGCGTATAGCAAAGAGCTCGAAAAAGTTCTATATTTATTCTAGATGGCAGTGCCTTCATAAACGTGGGCCAATCGAAAGACAAGTTGTATGAAATGATTTGATTGTTGCAATTATGTAAACAAACAGTTGAGCAAGTTCATATCAGTCCAATGTTGTGCTGGCATAGGGTTGGCTAGGCTTGTCAAACATGTAATGTAAGTATGAATTTTACTAGTCCTATAGCCAAATGGAACTTTAGACCTACACTTTTGCATTATGAATAATTTTCCACATCTGGGCCTAGGCCAGGGACGGTTTCTGATTTGTTTTATGAGAGTATAATGACACCTTTTCTCGTTCCACACAAGAAGAAAAATTTTAAATGTCCGCTATTTGTTTACGTATCGCACTTTCCCGCCTAACTCTGCTTATACCGTCAACAAGTGTCAAGTAACTATGGTTACTTGTTGATTGTATGCCAAGTGTTTAAGGCTTATTTTAAAACCTTTATTTGGAAGCCTTCCAACAAACTTTTTCAACTTTTTTTTTCAAAAGAGACTATATTTCTATAACCTTAATGTCCATGTAAAATATGAACATTGTAGTCCCACCCGTCTGGTCAGAATCGCGGGCCGACGTATTAGATGTTAGCAGTAGCCAGTAGCAGTAGTTAGCAGTAGCTAACATCCTTAAAGTGATTTTGAGCATGTTTCAAGCCATTTTTTCACCAAGAAGGAATAATCGTACCCCAATAAAATTTGGCATGTGTTGTCAGGTACCTAAATCCCCTCGATTGTGATAGTTTTCAAGTTCACATCACGTTACATGACGGCTGGGTAACACCTCGAAATCACCCCAACTCTGCTTGGTGTATAAGGTGCTTGAGTGTGTAGCGCACCGCGGCTTGGCTGCGGCGCCCTAACGGGCACCTAGATTGCACTGACATTCTGTGGATTTATAATATTTTGTTGTTATTATTATTACAAATACTCGTACTGGAAGTGTCAGGGCTCTAAAAACAGGGGAGGGAGGGAGACCACTCGAGTGTCAGGGAGCGAGAACCAAGGCGATTCAATCGGGCAATGTTACACTTCAAGTGCGACAGACAGGGTGATAACACGAGATATGACACAAAGATATGAATACGCTCCAAGTTCTAGCCGCAGTATAGGTACTCATTTAAAATGGCACATTTCACATGTTTTCTTTTCTGAGCGATGTGGAGGAACGCGCCATGAAATCCGTGGGCCCCTGACGAACTTCTAGGCCCAGCTTGGCGGTGTGTAGATTCTTACCCATCTTATCTTACACAGATGTCTTCCCTGGTTGATACTTGATTCACACCACTCCAGTGATTCCTATCAGCCTCAAAGATAACAGCAATCAGGATTATTCTCAAGTCATCATGACTCAACTGTACTCATGTAGTTGCAGTCACACGGCTCGAGACGATGTAGCCTCATGCGGGATTCGAACCCGCACCCCTTGGATCCATACGCACATAACATCTCTTGTGTGATTCCGTTATACCCGATCTACGTGACTTTACCCCAACTTACGCGCCAAAAACTGTCGCTGCCACTGGGACGACCATCTCGCCGTGTTGAGACGCTGCACTTTGCTTGCCACGGGCTGTACACCTAGCTACACGCTGCACTTTGCTTGCCACGGGCTGTACACCTAGCTAGACGCTGCACTTTGCTTGACACACACTGTACATCTACATAGGAGCTACACTTGGCTTGGCACGCGCTGTACATCACTGCCCTTGGCTTGGCACGCACTGTACACCTCTGCACTTAGCTTGACACGCACTGTACATCACTGCACTTGGCTTGACACGCACTGTACACCGGGTCTCGTGTTATCATCGCGTGCTCTCTTGCCCAGAGCTGTACCCCTACTAGCTACTATCTCTCGAGTATCCTCCTCATACGAGATAAAACACTCGGCGAGAGATACGGGTAACAAGGTTTATTAAACTAGGAAACGCTCAGTTGGACGCGTTGATAAGCGAGCACGTGCTATAGCTAGACCCACATTGCACATTTTTTTTTATTTTTAAATTTGCGACGTTTGCTGTCCACAGGGCCATGTATCCAAAATTATTTATTATTGCCAAGGTATTTGGATATAAACCCGTGTGTAATCCTTTACTTTGTGGATAAAATCCACCGCCATCTAGAGAACCTGACTCCTTGGGTTAACTATTTAAACTCTTTGTTGACAAATAATAGACTGCTTCCTCGAAAGTATTTTGATTACTTCTAGGTGGCAGTGCATTAGAAACTTCGCGCGTCTTTTCGTTGCCATGGCAACGTTACTTTTGTTATAATGTAATTTCCATCTACACTACTTATCGGATCAAAATAAAATTAACATATTCGTGACCGGACGGACATTCTAAATGATTTGGCTATCTCAGATTTTGTCGCCGTTTAGTTTGAAGAAAAAACTTTCGATTAACTTTAATGTAACTTTTTAACTTTTTGAACGATTTTGCCACAAAACTAATGGCATTCAATCGAGAACGAAGCTTGCGGATGGTCAAAATTTCAACTCGATCCGAGCCTCCGTTCGAACGTTATGGCGAGACATACAAACAAAAAAAAAACAAAAAAACAAAAAAACAAAAAAACAAAAAAAAAAACAAAACCAGTGACTAATTTTTCCGGCAGAGTCAAATGGAAACGCTCGCTTCGCTCGCTTAATAAACTACATTCAGCAGCAGCACTGATAATATTAATCCAAGTGCCAGTGAATGTCATTGAAAAATTAATATAAGTACAAAAGTATCCAATCTAATAATTTTAGTGATTGGATGGGAATGAGAGTATTGGGCTGCAGGGCGAGCGAAACAAGTAAACCAATTCGACTACCCCCCCCCCCCCCGGGAATAAAGGAGCTCCACTGTGTTTGTTGCAACGGTCATGATCGACAGCCTTGAGCAAGGTTTGCAGATAACATGGGCGCTTAAAACATAATTCCAACACAAAAAACACTCATGTGTTTGTTGTTTTAGCTAAAGGAATTCGCATTAGGTGGAATGTTATAATGACTGGGCCAATATGTTCAGAACAACTCGCAGTTGTTTTGAAGGCCCCGAAAGATGTGGAGAAGCAGCACATCTCAATCACGTCCTTCTAGGATGACAATTACATGTCACTAACACCGTTTTATCTAGTTTTTAACGACAATCCCATCCTGGCAAACAAGTAATTTATACACAGAATATAAATCATGTGGGCAGCGACCAGCCACACAAGAAACTGTGGCTCGGCTTGTTACGCCACCTGTGTATTCACGTGGTCCTGCACATCACTTTCCTTCTACATCTTCCATGTGGTCCACGCATCCTAAACTTGACCCGTTCACTGGCGTAACTATAGCTTGTTTCTTGGGGGACGAACATTGCCCATGAAACAATTGTTGTGAAAGAGTTTGTACCCTGGTAGTGGTACAAAAGGGGGTCTGGGGGGGTGCCCTCCCGCTAGTGTTGATGGGGTACATAGCCACGGAAAATTTTAACGGTGGCATTTTAGACCTACTAGGTTGAAGCGTGGTTTGATTTCGTCGATAATTTATAAAATTGTAAAGATTGTCTGTTTTACTGTCAGTTTACAAAATCTTAAATTGTGCCCCCTCGCCCCCCCCGTAGTTACGCCACTGGCCCCTTTATACCCCATATTTGCCAAGACTATACCCCCCCCGCGTGTCCCAGTGAACACTTCCGCATACCTGTTCTCCTCTATCTCACTTCCTTATCGTCAATCTGAATGTACTGATACTCAACATGTGTTATTACTTCTAATGTGATACAGATAATGTCTACAATTAAGGTACAAATACATTCACGGTTTAGCGCATCAGTTACGCAAATCTACGGCCAAGTACAAGGTGAGAATAATGAATAAGTGTCATTACTATTTCGTAACAAGCATTGTCTATTGATGCTCGCCCTTTTAATAGTAAGCTTCAAGAGCATCCTAAATTGTATATTATACAGTCATTATTCAAACTAAGGGCCAGTGCTTTACAGCCAAATCGAGAAAGTATAGAGTTACAAATCTTCGCGTGTCTACTATACATCTGATTGAAAGTGAGGCCTACAAAACCAACAATGAGCCACCTTGACTCGTTGTGCAATTACAGCGTCGCATCATTGCGTAACCGGCATCGATGTGAGGTGGTAGGCCCCAGGTAATAGACTCCCAGATCTCCGACTACGTCACGTGACACATTGCAAGTCATCCATCCACACCGGAGATACATACATATGACAAAATGGTTGGCAAAGAAGTCAGTGGCATATCCAGGGGGAGAGGGAGGGGACAACCCCCTTTATTTAAAGTCTATCATATTCAGTTAAAAAACTGATTTACAAAGGAGGTTTACAAAAAAAGTGTGAAAGTGCACTTTAAACGTTTCAATTGAGTATAATATATGTACAGTATAACAGTTTTATCGCAATACTAAAGGCAAATTACATCGGAAATAGATCCACATCTTGCGGATTTTAGTAGATACAAAGTTGGTCATGCTTTAAAACGCACAGATTTTCACAACAATTACCTTGAAGGAGGAAAAATGTCCGGAGGCCAAACCCCCGGACCCCACCATTTACATCTGCATCGGTACATATATGAATTCATTGGTTACCCCCCCCCCCCCACACACACTTTATAAATTCCTGAATACGCCACTGAAAGAAGTGGCAAGTGCCCTAGCGCACGCAGCAATTTACAATCGAGTGCAATTTAAGAAAAGCGAGGTCCATGCGACTTTTCTTGGTAAAAAGTCGATCATGTGCTTTATGGTTGATTACAATTAATTGGCGATTTCAAATCTCAACAAGAATGACGAGTATAGCCACTGTACTGTGCAGCTCACCAAGCAGCTGTTGAACTTACACCTTTCGGTTTATACACCAATAACATTGGCTCTTCTCTTATGACAAGTTTATTAGCCATTACATCAGTATGACTTAACGGCGGTTTTATCTGCGAACCCAGATGGGGCATTACTACAATTTATATTTCAGTAACTATTGCTTTGTCGAGGTTATTTATGTAATTTAGCTATTAATAAAACTGTGACTGATGATGCCTTGACACTTGTCTATAAGCGCGGCGTTCAGCTAAACAAATGAGGTCCTGACCCATCTTGCCTATACAACTACTAAACTAACTACTTTCAACTCATTTGCCTTTCAACCTGACCAAGTCATCAAGTTTGTAATGACGATTATTATGACTATTACGAGTGTGCAAAGAAAATGGTCATCACTGTCAACTGCATTCAAGACATCAGATATCTGTCAACTGACGAGGTTGAGATTTGCAAGTGATTTGTAAATCAATGTTGCGATATTTTATTACTACACATGGGCGCTGCCAGGATTTTTTTCAATGGGGGCAACATGAAACAATACTTATTATTCTGGAGTAATGGGGAATAGGGGTTAAAATATTTTTAATGCTATATAACTGAATTTGTATTGTTCAAATAGGTTTTATAGGCCTATATATAAATAAATGAAAAACTTAAATTCAAATCCATTTATCAAGTAGGGTCCGTGAACGAATAGAATACCCCAAAATAGCCCAGCACACAGGTCGTTTTTTTCACCTTTTCTCCATCCGATTTTGGGTTGTTAAAATAAGTTACCAATAAATTAAAATGATACATATTTATCCTGGTGCAAAGTTTATCATTTTCCCTGAAATCCAGGGAGGGGGGGAGGGGGGGGAGGGGGGCGAGCGAAGTGCCCTCCCCTTGTCGACCCCCCCCCCCCTCCTGGCGCCATGTTACTACGAGTAAAACAAGCGATTCTCACGCGATTTTGACTTCGAGATCGCAAAGGTGTGTACAAATACCATTCATCTATTAAACTGTTGAGTGTATGCGAAGTGTACTTACATGACCATTGCCGAGTTCTTCATGATACGGCCGCAGGGGCCGAACTGTTGGATCGGACTCGGCGCATTGAGAGACCGCGTCCGCCTGGAACACGAGGACATACATGGGTGAGACATGGGTGAGACGTAGGTGAGACGTAGGTGATACATGGGTGAGACATGGGTGAGACGTAGGTGAGACATGAGTCGAGACATGGGTGAGACATGGGTGAGACGTAGGTGATACATGGGTGAGACATGGGTGAGACATGGGTGAGACATGGGTGAGACATGGGTGAGACATGGGTGAGACGTAGGTGATACATGGGTGAGACATAGTCGAGACATAGGTGAGACATGGGTGAGACGTAGGTGATACATGGGTGAGACATGGGTGAGACGTAGGTGAGACGTAGGTGATACATGGGTGAGACATGGGTGAGACGTAGGTGAGACATAGTCGAGACATAGTCGAGACATAGACATTTAATTTCTTAATTTCTCGTGGAAACCTGCCCAGGCCCCAGTGTGCAATGCATGCCTCTCTTCAACTCTTGGTAATGTCCTAGCAGACTGAAGGAACCCTTAGTCAGGATTGCCGGTGTTGAGACTCGAGTCCGTGACCTGCCCGATCTGTCTCACAAGTTGCGCATGAGCCGCCACTGTCGGTGACATGAAGACAAGACATACGTGGGACATTATGTGACAGCAATAACATTGAGAGACACGTTCAAGCCATTGGAGTACAATAATCAAATATAGTGCACTTCTTTGCGAATCAGATCGGGTTTTACAGCTGAAAAGGTTGGATAAAAATAAACCATATGAATAATAATCGAAAATCACAACCCTCACTCAGAGAAAAATGTTAACAATTGCTACAAAACAGTTATCACATCTGTGTCAGTGAAATTACAATGCAAAAACAATACGCAATCAATGAACAATTGTTTATATTGAGAATTAGCATCCACGCCGCATTCAACAAAATATTTGTCGATGTACAATTATTTTTTTAAGTTGTATAGGCCTATATATGCTATATCGTACGTATGGCTATTGCAAGCTGCAACTTGCAACAGTATATTTGTTCAGTGGTGCCAACATAACATCCATAAGTAGTAATTGAAAATTATATCTTTAAACTCGTTAATCCAAGTATCCCTCGTCGAAAGTTCACAGATTACGGAACAAACATGTGACTTTGTGAGGAAAGGAACATTATTCAAATATTATTTCCGGGTCGAAGCTACGATCTGATGTTATTTAAAGGTGTTCGCGGATGGGGGCTTAGTCTCGAGTCGGTGGAAACGATCAGCTTAGCCTTGGAAGTTGGAACTATCGCGTGCTTTAGAAAAACTAGACTATAAACCAACCGCAATTATTTCAATAGCAGAGGAATTAACGATCACACAACGAGAGCGAGAGGCCTTCGTGAGAGGAAAGGTTCTTCCGTGAGTCCAGAAGATTCTTGTGAAAGAAACACCGGACGCAGAGAGAGCCTTAGTACGTCTCTCGTAGCCAAAGAACAAGCAAGGAGGAGGCTAAACATTTCTCTTCCCGTCTTGTGGGGAAGCTCTCAAAGAAGAAAGAAAAGAGTTTCTGTTCGAATTACAATCAAATCAAAATCCATTTTTGATCCACCCCCATTTCCAAACTAATGCTCAGCAGGTTGGGGGAGCGTGAACTCCATATTTTACTCAGGCTCAGCTTCCGGTTGGCCAGACCTGTCACAACTTCTTCAGCCTCCT
Organism: Sweltsa coloradensis; assembly: GCA_024449915.1. Lineage (NCBI taxonomy): Eukaryota > Metazoa > Arthropoda > Insecta > Plecoptera > Chloroperlidae > Sweltsa > Sweltsa coloradensis. The sequence goes on from JAMZAV010001304.1 coordinate 27,165, forward strand.
CTTTATCTGACAACTCTTCCACATTCAGCTGCTTTTTAACCAAGTTTCTCCATTTCTTCCGATCTCCCCTCTATCTTCCCAATTCCACCTCCATTGTTGTCAACCATTATTTTCCACTGATTCTGGGCCGAGTATGAAAGGTAGTTCGAGCAGATTGCGTGGACTACCTAGGGTGGGTTTATCTAGCTAGACACCCTGAAGAACAATTAGCACTTGAGCACGTCCTCAGATAGTTACCTGCGACCTAGCCATTGATTGGGCGTCACAACTGATAGAACCGGTGTGTTTGCTGCAGTGTAGGGAGCTAGCGGCTTCAAGTTCAACCCGATCAGATTCAACTGTAATTGCACTAGCTAATTACTGGCAGCGCTCGGCTCGGCCCAGACGTGCGGTACATCATGCGGCATCACAACACAGGACGACATTCCTCCCAGAGGAGATGATTGCCTGCTGGCTGTGAGCAGACAACTAACTTCTGCGCGAGGCCGAGGAAGAAGAAGAAGATGATGACCACAAGTGCCATCACGTAGCAGTGCATTTGCAACATGTGTATTCTCGTCTAAATAAATAAATTTTTGTAGGAAATCCGTTTTAGGGTGCACACCAGTGCTACCTGATGGGCCCCTCTTCAGGTGACGTAACTAGTTATATTGGAGTAGGAAATTATGAAGGGATGTCCAAGGGCTGTTTAAGAGGACTCAATCCCTTGCATTTGCATTAACGACTGAGGAAATTACCCCGGAAAAAACCTTCAGTCAGGATTGCCGGTCTCGACGGGATTTGAACCCGGGATCTCCCGAATCAGAGTCGAGCGTCTTCTTATATGCGGGGGAAGTACCCCATACTCGCAGGCAGGTTCTAAAACTAATTTTAATAACAAAATTGAGAAATGTAAATAACAATATCAAAAAGAAGCATTCCACTAAGGGGAAACCGGGGCGTAGGAGCAAGGGGTGCCGTCCTCAAGGGGGGGCCAAGGGGGCAAGGCGTCATCGAGCAGTCTTGCACCCAGACCTTTGAATTCCTAGCTACGCCACTGAGGGAAACGTGATTGTTAGTTGATCTAATAGAAACAATGTAATATATTTATATAATACTGGTTGTGGCGGGAGTCGGACTGAACAGTACACGCAGGGTATCTCGCCTAAGCGGGTTCAACTGTTTGATTGTATTCCGGTGAATCGTTTTTAATTTCAAAAATGATTTAAATAAAAAAAACAGTCTAAGTTTAACAAACCTATGTTTCGTCAGCTGTGAAGCAAGTGTTGACCTTGCACGCGTTCATGAAGGTTGAATACTAATACCCCTACTACTAATTAGTAATTTAGATCTGATAGTAAACGTATGTCCAAGAAAATAGTTTGGAATCGACTTGATGCCATTCATTCCACGCCATATGAATCAAGTCGAACCAATGTTCTGGGCTGACTCGCCGACTCGGTTATCTAGAACATAATATGGGGTACACAGAATAGAGCATGGGTAGTTTCCAGACCAAAATTACATGTGCCACGTTGAAATAAAAAATAATACTACTCCCCACTATTGCTCTACTGATTGTTCTTCGCAGGGCACAACCCCGATGCAGACTCTTCCTAGGCTGTCTGTGACTACTCTGAATGCATGCGACAGCCTGGATCCAGTATCACTTGTGAACCGCTACAGAATACATTATATTCTCCTTGTCAATCTTGTTGTCACAGCAAACTGACGCGGGCTGTTAACACGATATATCAACAAGTTTGTTCGCATGAAAAGGAGACAAAAAGCCCCTTCGCCTTTTTTAATGCCAAAGCCGACAGAAAAAGACACCCCAAACTCGCCCTCGGGAGCAGCCTATTTATGGGGAAACTTTCCCGACCTTTGCACATTTTGCAAGTCTGTGTTCGTACGTGTGGGCTGTGGAAACTTGGGTTTTCGCACGGGGTACAAGTCAAGCTTTGGATATTTCCTCGCGAACCAAGTCCCTTTCGAGTTTCCCTCTCTCGCCTGGTGTTTATTCCCCTGGGAAAGGGCGCCTAAAACCCCCAAAAATACAGAAACCCCTGAGCACCGGGCCCACGTGGAAAAGGAGCTGGGGAGAGATCCTGGGGTCTGCCTATCAGTGAAACGGAGCAAGAAAAAGAGGGCACCCCCAAAGTGTAGTGAAGAATATCGGGTTTAGTGCTTCATGGTTAGTTGTTAACAATTTTATTTTTTTTTTTCCTTGTCCATTAAACCAAAAAAACAGCAAGAAAGGGTCGACGCTAGAAAAAACCATTTTGCAAAAACAAAATTTTTTGGGTTTGGCCCAAGACCCCTTGCTAAAGCACAGAACAAACACGGGGCAAAATGTAAGGGGTTCGGGCCTCAAGTCCCCTTGGAGGGGGGGGAATGCCTCACGGTCATTTCTACACCCCCCCCCCCCCCCTACAATGCCAAGCCCCAGAATTTGTAATGCCACTGGTACAATACAAAAAAGATGCCCGGCCCCCTCACCTAAGACTGCGGAGGTGCGGGGCAGTGAGGTTCTTCTGTCGCTCGTGCACATCGAAGGTGTCGATGTTTGAAAAGAACTTATCCTCAGCTTCGCTAGACAAAGAGTCTGGACTTCCCAGCGAATCCATCACACTCGAACTTTATCGACTTTATCGACCTATCGAACCAGGAAAACCAGCAAAACCCTTCCCTGTTAAAATTCGAGCACACGGGTTCGGGGTCACTATCAACTTCCAACGTGAAAAACCCAACATTCGCAAACGCGTCGGGCCCAAAAAACTACGACAATCCCTTTAATTTAGTTTATTCTGGGGAAAAATCAAAAATGGTTACTTTCAAACGCTCCGCATCGCTCGTGAGATCGCAGCTAATTCCCGTGTTGAAAACACGTCTGGCCGCTCGCGAAGATGTAGCCGACTGAAGTCGAATAATATGCAATGTAACAATTTATCTGTCTAGCTGTTATCTCACCTGAGAGTCGGAGAGCGATTAGCATAACTTTGCATGCGAGAGCTACGGGCTACAGCGGAACAACCTCCCGGGGCTCATCCCCCCGTCGGGATGAGAGGGGAGAGAAAGTGACACCCCCCCGCGTCAAAAACCCAAAACGCCACCCCCAAAGAAAAAACCAACCGCGGAAATTTTTTTAAACCTAGGCCCCAAAAAATTGTGGAAACGCGCATAAAATCTCAACGCTACATCTGTGGTTTCCGCGTGTATAATGTGGCCTGTTCCTGTTCATTGCCTCCAAGTGGAAACTGATAGATCTGTGTTTGTACAGTTACCTCGGGTAAACAGACGGGGCCCCCACTTCGGTTTTTTTTTAAAAAACTGGAAAACCCGTTTAAAAAACACAATGTGGGCTGCAATTAAAAAGCCCCCACAAACCCCGCATACCCTGAGTGGGCCCGGGGTAGATCAACTAGGCGGGGGGGAGAGGTTCTTCGGGGGCGCGGCCCCAGACGTAATGTTTTCGGGCCCCCAGAATTACCATTGTGTTCCCAGGCAGGGGCCCAAAAAGAAAAACATCTACAAGCTGTGGGTCCCAAATAAAAGGGGAAAGGGGAAGAGGGGCACTTTGTTTTTTTAAAACAAACTTAGTTTTTTTTAAAGATTTAAAAGGCGAATTTAAAACGTTGATATTTTATATTTTTGTTTCTTTTGAAAGAACGTTTAAATTATGTGTAGTATGGAACAGACACGCAAGCGAAAGCAGACGAATAGATTTAGCCACATGTAAGAGAGTATTTCCTGGCGCCAACCACCCGAGCCTTCGGGGTGACTACCGACAGTGTGGCTACCTCTACCGGGGCCCCACACCCGGGCGGCCCTACCTCTACCGACACGGTGCTACTTCTAACGGCTGAGCCTAATTTTAAACCGAACCCCCCCGGGGACTTTTAAAACCGGCCTACCTCTACCCCAAAAGGTGCTACTTTCCTAACGGTGAGTCCTAAATTTTCCGGAACCCCCCTGTAACCAACCGGCCCCACCCACCAAACGGGCTATTTTCCCGGCTGGCCTCCTTAAAAATTTCCCGGGGCCCGGACGGACCTTTTAGAAAAACTCCCCAAACCTTTCCCCGGCGATCCCAAACACCCCCGTTCTTCTACTACCGGGTCCCTCAAAGGACTTTGGCTACCCACCAGGGCTTAGGCCCGGGCCCCCCGGCCCGGCGTTAAAAATGGGGGGAGGCGTGGGTCCCCCCCACAGGGAACCTTTTTCGGAAAACACCGGGCCCGGGGGGTGAGTCCCCAGCCAGCCGGCACGAACCCCTGGGCTGGAGGCGTGAGCTCCACTCAGCCGAGACTTTGCTGACCACACCATGGGCTGGAGGCGTGAGCTCCACTCAGCCGAGGACTTTGCTGACCACACCACACTCGGCATAATATAGCAATAACTCCAGGGAGAAAGGTATCCGTGTCTACTGTCCGCGTCCCCTGCTATGTTGCGAAACACATAGCTAATTAAGTATCGGTACCCGAAGATATCTCCATATTTAATTGTTTATTAGAAACAATGTATCGATATTTGCTGTTTTCACAAATCGTTCGTCGCTCTACTAGAACTACTGACGCAGATCACTAATTACACTTGCTGGTAGGTGTGGTATTATTAGCGATTCGGATGCAACAAAGTCGCGGGTCGGCGCGGTCTCCAGTCGAGCAAGAGCAGCCGGAGTAGACGTCGTGCGCGGACGGAGGTCTTATCTGTACCACGATCACCACGACAACGTCGGAGACAATGCGGCAGGTCTTCTCCACAGCCCATCAGTCAAAGCATTGACCCACTAGGACAGTCACGCTTTGCTGTCGCCTACTTCTTTAATCTCAATTTGATTGATTGATTGGATATTGCTTAACGTTTTATATTTATGCAACTTGGCTAATCGAGACGAAGGGAGGGACGTAAGGGGTGACGCCGGGGAACAAAGGGTGGACAGGCCTGTGCTGGTCAGAACCAGCCACAAGCGTATGGGGAGGGCAGGGGTTCCCCCACGTCGTGGTCGTCTCCGTCTGTGTCATCATCCTTCCGTGTTGTCATTATCGTCACCGTCGGGGAGGTACTCAAAGGGAAGGGGAAAGTTCCCCGACGACGACCCAGAGCTCGCCATTAGTTGCAGAGAGAAAAACTCCCCTAATCACGGGTCAAACCACGAGAAGGTTGCGAGTTGGAATTTGATGGCCCCTCAATCTCAAGACTCCTCGTCATTCATATAGTCTTCCCACATGTTTGGGAATCCCCTCTTGGCCAACTACCCTGCACCTCCACGGGCATAGCGAGGTAAGCCGCGTCCTACCTATGAGGTGCAGTAAGACAGGCCACGAAGACTAGGTCTACCCATGGTCGCCAAGGAAGACCTCGAGAAACAGCCGGTAACCGCAGCAATGATTAGATTAGAGCACGGGCAACACAATGAGAGTGTTTAGTTGCGATTGCCTTGGAATCTGAAGACTTGGACACATTATAATTATAGTGTTGGTCTCATACGATCTCAACTGAATCCAGGCGCGTACGAAGAAGGTACTTTCTCCTGTACCCCCCAACTTCGGTCAATACTGAATGAAGGTGGCTAGTTGTGCAAAGAAACATGCTCATCAGATCAGCATTCGTATCCTTCCCCCTGAATCTGAATCCCAGTGTATGGGTCTACTCCTACAAGGGCCTTCAAAGTCCAACTCGCTACCTTCCCGTGGTTTGACCTGTGAGTAGGGGAGTAGTGAGTAGTGTATTCCCCAAAACTAAGGGCGAGCTCTGGCCGGTTGGGGTGCGTGTTGCAAAGAGAGCTCTCGCGCAACTTTTTATCACACCTTTCTTCATTCACACAGCCTTACTCATATTTATTTTCTTCTTTCACTTTTTTCGTCTCCATACTTGCCGGCCCTCTCTGACACGAGCACTCCTCCGTTTTCACCCAGTTTAACCCATCCTATCCAACAACCTCACTCCTTCCCATTAACCCGCCTCGTCTTCCCTTACGTTCCTCCCATTGGAAAGAAGAAAACATGGTGGTAATCCACAATTATGGAAAAAGAAAATTTGGAAGATTACAATACAAACTGTTGACATGGGCACTGATAACTCTACTGTTGAGTGCCCTAAAACAACATTAACTAACTACTCCTACAACTAGAGACGTGCAACAACTTTGGCTCTCTTCGATCATACCCCGACACATAACTGCTTGGTCGACACCCAGACCTTTCATCCTTCTTTGCTTTGACCTTAGCACTTGTGTTGTGTGTAAAGTGCAGTAAAGTGTAGGCTGCACTTTGCTAACATGCTGTGTCGCATGCACCTCTGAACTGAGCACTGGAGTCGACCGCAGTCCACGACTAGAAGGCGACTCTAGACGAGGGTACAAGGGCTATACTTCCGGACTGTGACGTCGCTTACCTTATACTTTTACTTCCACATCTCTCACTAAGTATCAACAAACCCACACATTTCATTCCTACAAACCACCAAGAAAGAATGAACCCAGTGGGACCTCCAGAGGCACCGTCTTCACTCGGGTCAATGACTATAGGGGTTGGGGAATTCCGAAAGATGGGGAGGAATCCACAACTGCTCTTCCTATAAAACTCTTTCTAAAATAAAATATTTATTAATAATATTTAAAATAAATTTAAAAAATTATAATTAAAATAATAATTAAAATAAAATTCTTTTCCGGATCTCACATTTAGGCACGAAAACAGGCTTAAAGAATGTGAGAGGATCAAGTGTAAAAGGTCTCATTTCAAATTCACGAACGAACGAACCAAATAGTCAACAAGTTCTCTGAACGATTCCATCATTTTTGTCCCTTTTTGTTGGAGTTTACAATACCGGTTGTACTTGTATAAATAAATAGGTGATTGATTCCCTAGCCAGGATTCGAACCTTGAAACGCCAGCAATGTTAACATTAGTGCCAGTAATGAGTAATAAAAAACTGAGCAAACGTTTCAATCTGTATCCTGTTCACTAGATCCCCTCCTACTTATACAGTATAATTATTCTACCTACCTGCAGGCAACAACAAAAACACGAGAGATTCCAGCAGTGAAACAAACAAATAGTTTATCACACGAGATTAGCACTCAATCTCAAGGTTGAACACTCGAACACGCGATCGATAGATTATTACCGCACCGAGTTGACAACACTATATCCGCTTGATTCTTTTCTTTGGGGGGGGGGGGGGGGGCAAGGGGGGCGAACACCGCCCATGAAACAATTGACAAGTATGTAGATCGTGGTACAATGGGGAGTTGGGGTTGTGTCCCCAGGCAAAACGAGTCTGGGGCACACAGCCCTAGGAATGTTTTGATTTTTAAATTTGGTATTGGTGGATTTTTTACTAGGTTAATTAGCGTGGTTTCGTCGATAATTTGTAAAATTGTGAAAATTGTCAGTGTTATTGTCAGTTTACAAAATCTTGTCAAAAAATTGTGCCCCCCTCTGAGCCAATTTTTGGGGGACGACCCCCCCCCCCCCCCCTAGTCGCGTAGGAAACAGTCTAGTTTTGCGCAGTCGCACACTTTTCAAGTGGATGTCGTCGTGTTTGTCAAGTCATCATCCAAGTGATTGTAGTAAACGATGGTCTGATGGCAACAAAGAGTTTTGCAATAGCTTCATACTATGTTACAAGTGGCCGCACTGGCCGTATGCGCAGCTGCATTCTGCAACTATGTAGACACTTTTACAGTCAACTTATCAACTCGCATCATCATCGCGCGCAACCTCTATCACATCAGGCATGGCACGCAGATAGCACGCGCAACCTCTATCACATCAGGTATGCACGAGATGCACGCGCAACCTTATCACATCAGGTATGGCCCCAACAGCACGCGCAACCTCTTTACCCTCAGGTATGGCACGAGACAGCACGCGCAACGTCATCACATCAGCATGGCACGCAGAGCACGCGCAACCCCTTACATCAGGCAAGCACGCAATAGCACGCGCAAACCCCTATCCTCAGCATGGCACGCAGGGGTAGGGCGCCACCTCTATCACATCAGGATGGCACGAGATAGCACCCCCCCACCTCTATCACTCAGGCATGGCCACCAGATTTTTGGGGGCGCAACCCCTATCACATCAGGTATGGGACGCAGATAGCACGCGCAACCTCTATCACATCAGGATGGCACGCAGAGCACGCGCCCTCTATCCATCAGGCTGCACGAGATAGCACGCGCAACCCCTATACATAGGGGTGGGACGCACCAGCCGCGCAAACCCCTATCACTCGGTATGGCCGCAATAGACGCGCAACCTCCTCCCTCAGGCATGGGACGCAGATAGCACGCGCAACCTCTACACATCAGGGATGGCCGCAATAGCACGCGAAAACCCCATCACATCAGGAAATGGCACCCCAATAGCCGCGAAACCCTCTATCACATCAGGCAGGGCACCAATAGCACCCCAAAACCTCTATCCAGCATGCCGCAAAAGGGGGCGCAACCCTCTACCATCGGTATGGCACGCAGATAGCACGCGCAACCTCTATCACATCAGGCATGGCACGCACATAGGACCCAGGACTACGCGAATAATCTTCGCACTAAAACCACTACTAATAATAATATACCTGTTGTTCAGCGTCACGTAAACACGTTCATAGATTACCATTAACGACAGAGATATCATGAGTTATTCCGTGATTACAAGAAACTTGTGCAGATCGAGTCAACTAGCCGGTCAACGCGCCAACAAACTGCCCCCCCCGGCCCACCCCCGGCCACCCTTAGCTCAGATCGAGACCCCGCGCCACCATGTAGAGACAGATCCTGCCCACCCCCAGCCCACCCCCTGCTCAGAGACACAAGGTCTGCCCTGGCCACCTACCGCCCACCCCCAGCCTACCACCACAGAGACACTCACGGCCAGGTCCCGGAGCGCTTCCTCCTCCGAGGCGAGTGGACGTCGTCTATGTGGTCCTTACGGTCGGCGTCGGGACGGTCGAAGATGGCGTCGTGCGTGTGCGTCCTCCAGCGCAGCTTCAGGTCGGCGAGGTTCACGTCAGACCCGAAACTCTTGCCGTTGTTGAGCCCCGCGCGACTATCCATCACGCCATGCACTAGCGCCGCGACACCGACAGCCTTTTTATCGGTATGAATTATTCAGGCCTCACGAAACTTCCACGAGTCAGCGTTACAATGCTCTTCTGATATTCCAACGTGGGAATATATCAATCAAGTGGTCTGAGAGTCGCGCTACGGTTCGCGCTACTCAGATTGTCTCCGCTCTACAACAACAACCACGACATTCGCCAACTAAACGCGCGAGTTTCAAACTTCCCCGGACAACCACACTCACTAGAACACGCCTGACATAACACTAAATAGAGATGCGAATTTTTTAAAAAAAAAGGCGGCCCGGCCCGGCCCGAGGGCCCCACCCGAAAAGGTCCGGCCCGGGGCCCGGCCCCACTATTTAAAAATACTGCGGGCCCCGGCCAAACCCGGCCCGAAAGATAATCATCCTGGCCCGGCCCGGCCCGAAAGTCGGCCCGAAAGCCCGGCCCGAATGTCGGCCCGAAACCCGGGCCCGGGCCCCAAAAGTCGGCCCGAAAGCCCGGGCCGGCCCGAAGTCGGGCCCCGGGCCCCGGGCCCCGGGCCCCGAAAACCCGGCCCGAAAGTCTGGATTTTTAGACTCGCAAAGAAAATGGGCCGCCTTTCCCAAAACAGTATGATAGTATTTTTAGTTCTGCATATATACCGTTATTACCTAATCTGGGAGGGCATTGGGCAGTGGAGCAATTGCCCATGGCATGTTTATGAATTGTGCGTGTATATTATCGATATGAGTGATCCGCCAATAAGGGCGCAAATGAAAGTTGTGGCCTCATATTTATGTGAGGCACGTTATATTTTGTTTATTAGGGACAGAGACCAGCGAGTGAGTTGTTATTTCAAATCATATTGGACGGTGAAAAGCAAAGTGCCGAGTGACATGTTCAAATTAATAATATTTATGACTTAAGTCTATGAGTTTTGAGCTTGTATTGACATCGATGGGATCACGGGAAAAATGCGCCACCCCGGCGACAATTTAAGGGCGCAGATGTAAGTTGTAAAAACACCTTCTCTGCCTGTCCTTCTTCATAGTCTGTTTCCCTGTCTCAACTTTTCCCACCTTTTACTAAAAGTGGAAAAAAAAGCTGTTCCCCTGTAACATTTTTTCCCCCTTCCACCGTGTTCCTCTGTAAAAAATATTTGAAAGGGTGGTACCACCAACTCCACTCGCTCGGCGAGGTAGTTGAAGAAGTGGAACTAGTGGAGATAAAATTTAGGGGCCAATAAAAATGGCGTTCAAACATCCAGAACCCTTGTCCAACATAAAAAATTTCAACTCAACACAGACAAAACCCCAGTTTTCTGATGGCTGCTACGTATTTTTTTTTTGAAACACGTTAGGATAGGCGTTCCTTTGTAACTGGTGAAATAGCTCCACCTACTCCACTCGCGAGGTGAATCAACACTCCACCTTCCACCCGAAAGTGGATACAGGGGAACAAACCTAGTCTGTCCATCTTCTTGTCGAAGCACGTTTTGATATTGGGGTTCGGGAGTATTGTATCGCAAATCATGTTGTGGGGGTGGTGATGTCCAGACTCCAGCCAAGGAGATGAAACTGTGAAAACGCACTGTTTTTGTCTGTCTGCTGACTGCTGTATCTTTCTTTCTTTCTTTCTTTCTTTCTTTCTTTCTTTCTTTCCTTTTTTTCTTTCTTTCTTTCTCTTTCTTAAAAGTTTTCCTATTCAGTTAAAAAATGATTTACAAATCAACTTCTCAATGCTTCGGGTCGCCCGAAGCCCGAAACCGAAACTATCCCCAGCCGGAGCCGAAGCATTGAGAAGTCGGGCCGGGGCGGGCCCGGGGCCAAAACACCAATCTCTATTTCCTAAGTTAAATATGGTGCCCGGCCCGAAGCCTGGCCCGAAAGCCCGAAAGCCCCCAATGGCCAAAAGCCCGAAAGGCCCGAAAGCCCGAACTGGTCAAAGGCCCGAAACGGCCCGAAAGCCCGAGACGGCCCGAAAGCCCGAGACCGCCCGAAACCCCGAGACGGCCCGAAAGCCCGAAACGGCCCGAAAGCCCGAGACCCCCGGGCCCGGCCCGAAATTTAAGCTTCGGGCCCGGCCCGCCCGAACCCCAAAAATAACAAAAAACCCGGGCCCCCGGCCCGGCCCGAAAGTCGGGCCGGGCCGGGTTTTGGGCCCGGGCCGGGCCAAAATTCCCATCTCTAACACTAACCTCTGAATCACAACACGAGCTGTCGACCACATGTGACCGCGGACTTTGTTTGTGAGATAGTGTAATAAGATTGAAACTATCACACGAACACATGGCTCAGCGACTCAGCACGTCAGTCATCGCTGAGCGCGGAACACACACCGTCGTAGAACTACTTGTCACACCGCTGAACTACTTGTCAAACAGCGGAACTATACTTTTGTCACACAGCGGAACTTTTCTTGCCACACCGCGGATCAACTTGTCACACCACGGAACTACTTGTCACACAGCGGAACTACTTGTCACACCAAGGAACTACTTGTCACACCGCTGAGCTCGGAACTACGAAGGTATGAACACCTCGCAAAACCTGCCAACGGAAAGCAACAGGTCGAAGTGCGCCTACAGCTGGTAGGTACCCTCTTACGTCGGCTCCTCGCTGGCCATGAGGCTCCCCTCCCCGCGCTCTCACGTCACCGAGACCGCTTTGCCACAACCAAGGCAATTTATTAATCGATTTCAGTTTGACGATTCTTCTGACAGAGATATGAATTATTGAATATGTTCGCTGTTGTCAAATCAAGGACAAGCAAGGCTACCTCACGGGACGGAAAACTATTGATAATCGTACAATATAGTTCAGGGTTTAGGCAGTTCGATGCTGTTTTAACAGACAAGTTGAACAAACACAACATTCTGATATTTGTTACAATAAAAGTTCACGTTTGAGGAAATTCATTGATTGGAATCCGGGATAACCGCCGGAATACTCCCTGTAAGCTGTTGACATACAGGTCGAAACGACTGCGCGATTTTTCTCCAAGTCAATTTACCGTCTTTTCACTTGGAGATAAATTGATTGGGTATTGCTTTACGTCTCATATTTATGCAACTTGGCTAATCGAGACGAAGGGAGGACGTTACGTAAGGGATGACGCGGGGGACAAGGGGTGGGGCCCCGTCTGGTCAAACCCCCACAAAAATGGGGGAGGGGCCCCCCCACTTGGGGTTTTGCTGTTCACATCCCTTTTTTTCGCCTGGGGGGGAAAGTCAAAGGGAAGGGGTTCCCAGAGGCCCCAGACCGCCATTTTGGATAATTCCTACGAAACCCCGGGAAAACCCAAATTTTGAAGTCCTTGGGATCAGCCCAATTTTTTTTCCTCCAACTACATCCCAGGAACCTGTAATTTGGTGTTATTTTTGGCTTGTAAAGTTTGTTTAAAAAGCTGTTCAAGAAGAATCAATATCAGATTTAGTTATTGGAAAATAGTTTCTGTATCATCAGAATTGCCGGTGGCTTTCTTACAGTGGCGTATCCAGGGGGCTCGGCTCGGGGTCCCCCCGTTTTAATATTATAATCTGCATATAATCTAGGTTTATGCAAAATATTACATTCATCTGTTAATTTATCTTTTTTATCGTTCTAAAACACGTAGGCCCCACATATAAAAAAGTTTTTTTTTTAAAATTGCTTGCGACGCTATTGTGGGGGCGTATCCCCCCCTCGAAATATATTCCTGTGTATGCCACTGAGTAGTAAGTTATGTTGTATGAATGCAGGACGCCACATGAGCAAGGATTCGAACCAGGACCGACAATCACCAGGTCCAAGCGAGTCTCTCTTCTTGACAACAAGGATAATAAGTCGGGCCTCCCCCCCCCCTCCCCCCCCCCCCCCCCCCCCACCTACAAGATCAATCAAGACGTGACCTCGGCAACACAGTCTGAGAGGATGGGTCAGGTCAGGAGAGCAACGGACACTTGCAGCCGCAGTGACGTCATCATCGGAGGAGGAGATTACTGTATGGGACACAACTTTTTTTTTGTATTTCATAATCGTAATCAATTTTTGTTTATGATATCTTGATTTTGCTTAAAAAAAATAGAAAACACTGTGCCGTCACCACTGACCGTCAGCCAGCCAATACAAGACCCAGGGGATACGTCGAGTCAGGTCAGGTCAGGTCAGTCACGTGACTGTCAACCCTCCCCGGAGAGTGACAACAAGGTCACGGTCAGGTCACATGACGGTTTTTTTATTTTGTGCAACTTGGCTAATCGAGACGAAGGGAGGGACGTAAGGGATGACGCGGGGGGACAAGGGTGGAAAGGCCCGTGCGGGCAAAAACCAGCCACAATTAGGGAAAAAATTTTGCCCCATTGTCGTCGCCGTCGGGGAGGTGGTCAAAGGGAAGGGGAAAGTTCCCCGACGACGACCGTCTCAACCCTCCCCGGAGAGTGACCACAAGGTCAGGGTGAAAGATCGACGGGCAAAAAAGTTTCCGGTACCGGGAATCGAACCCGAGCCTCCTGGGTGAGAGCCAGGTATCCTAGCCACTAGACCATACCGGATGGGTGAGGGGCGGGCTCTTCTGCGCGAACACTCGTGGCTGGCAGACAGGCGGACACGTCTTCTTGGCGAGATGCCCGAGACTCGAATATCATCTCGTACTAGAAACCTACATCTCATCTTTAAATTATTTTAAAGCTTTGGTAATTTTAGCAATAGCAATTTTACTTGGCCTTCACTTTTACCTGCCAATTTATAAAAATAAAAAAATAATATGCCAAAAAACCCCCTCGATTTGGGGGAAACCCCCGTGAGTACGAAAAACCAATGAGCAAGACGGAGAGAGAGACTAGTGGTACAGTAGGATGCAACTGTTACCGACAGCGCGGCGAGGCCCTCTTCATCGATCTCGCCGCATTGAGAAGAGCGGCTATAATACCAAGACTCCCACCAAATCCGGTATGGTCTAGTGGCTAGGATACCTGGCTCTCACCCAGGAGGCTCGGGTTCGATTCCCGGTACCGGAAACTTTTTTGCCCGGTGAAACCATCATAGTTTGCATCATCGTGTTACCTTCTGTTTTATAATTTCTCCTGGGCTTGGAAATGGAACAGTGAAGGCATACCCGTTATAAAATTTCGATAACTTTTCTTTTCCCTCTTTTATTTGTACTAATTTGAGATTCTGCCCTAGGATTGTGTGTCCAAGAAAATAAAATCATCGCGTGTCAAGATGCAAAAGATACACACAACATATCAACACAGCACTCCTGCGCTTTCAACAGAGTCAACAATACTGGTGCACGATTTCTTTATTATTCACAAATGTTTTCTCTCAATGACTTGAGAATCATGACCCCGGGATACTGATAGGCCTACCACCAACCCGCACTCCCAAACAAAATGTCTACCGGTATTCAATCTCAGCTAAACAGTTCATGCGATGGGATTAGTGGCGCACGCAAGAATTTATTTGGGGGGGGGGATGTAGCCCCCGCGGGAAATTTTTATTTTTGAAAAAAGTGTTTCTGAAAATAGAAAAATGAATAGAAGAATTTACTTTATTGCGCAAAACCTAGATGATTTGCAGAATATAATATTTAAACTGAGATTTCGGGGGGGGGGGCAAGTCCCCCGCCCCCCCCCCTGGATACGCCACTGAACCTACTAACTCGTGCAATGAGTACATAAGCTTTGTCATTAAACTCTGCGACAATCACAAAAATCGATATCGACAGTGAATGAGGGGAAAAATTTTTGAAAAAACACTAACGTATGTGACAACTTAAAAAATAAAGAAACATTTAGTACTTTACATGTGTCGCAAACATGTCGAGACTATCGCGCTGAGCATGACAAAGTTGTCGCGGTGGATCGCCTATTGTCGGGTTGTCGTGGTTAGTTTACCCGTGCTACACCGTAGCCCCACTAACTTGTACGTCACACAAGTCGTAGACGCTAATTTTAAAATTATCTCGCAACTTTCACTTACAAAATTTCCTAGGCTTCATAGTTGTGAGTAAATGTATCTCCCAACACTGGTGTTAACCAGTTATTCATCAACGAATGATTTCCATTAGTATTGTCGCTAATGAAATGCTATGTGTGCCAAGGTGGAGTGGAGTCTATGAGGTAATCTCAATCTGTGACGAGGAAGGTGGTCGCTGTTGCATTCACCTGCAAGCAAGGACGCGCAACCCGGAAACATACGAGCGTGCAGTGTCTGAACTGAAGGGGCACTTGCACCAAGTCTTGCCAACACAAGAGAGCATTGATACTTGTACTTGTACACAGGAGCAGAATCTGACTTTACACACAAAGAAAATAAATATGGGCGATTTAGAGTTTAGATTGTTTGGGGACTAAAGAGTTATAGAGGGTTGTTTTAGACAAGATTATCCCCGTCATGGCCAGGGGTAGAATTGGACCAGCCCCAGAGTATAGCTCCGCTAATCGTAAAATAATAGGAAAGAGACAAAGACCATCTCCCAAACATCAGCTGGCAAGTAGGGGAGAATAAGAGAATTTACCCCGAAAAATATGGCAAGCTTGGGGGGTCGTCCGGGTTTTTTCCTTCCCCCGGGTTCCCCCACAAACAAAGAAAAAATACGCAAAGACGGATAAACAATAAATTCCTTCCTCCCCCACCCCCAGGATAAAATTTTCTAAGCTTGAGTGGGTGGGTAATGTAAGGGTTTTTAAATTAAACTTAAACTTTTTTTTAATTTAAAATTTTTAAATTTTTCAATTTGCCCCAAAATTTTCTTTTCAAATTTTTTTGAACAAACCTTTTCTGTTCAAGGGGCCCTGGGGTTGTTCCCCTATTTCCCCTGAGGGGTTCTTGGCTGTTTAAATTTTAATTTTCCCCCCCCAAAAAAAGTTTTTGGGTGAGTGGGAAAAATCACCCCGAACCCCTTTTGGGTTTGGGTGTGGGGATTCCCTCCTGAAACAAGGCGGCCTTGCCGGGGGGCCCCCCCTTTACCACCCCGAGACGACAAGCACAGGCGGACCCTCCACGGAAAAATAAAGGCCCGTACCCCCTTTTTTAGTTCCTTTTGGAAAAGGGTGATCCCTATTAATAAAATTTCATGAAGTCGTTCAGGGCAGGCGCCACTCTAGTAGCGTCAAGTACAGTAATCTGCACTTACTCTAACCCGGGTAGGTAGGTGAAAGCTGAACCCATCTGTGTGACAATAAGCCTTATTTCGAAACTGATGTGTATGCAAATACGACTTAAGTGACGTCACAGCTCAGTGGCTATACGCAATAATATAACCACTGCACAACGTCGATTCTACCAATGAGTGTAGAAAGTGTATTCAAATATGATTTTACTGTTGAGAATACTATAAACCATAACAAAAACTTGTAGAAATACAGCCAAACCTTACACACTCAAAAGAAATGAGATCTAAAAAAAGGGCCAAGCTCATCTACCCTTCCACATAAACGTACAGTGTCCCATAACAGCATCCCCCGAAAAGCTTGGCAAAATAGAATTTGCGATTATTAATTTAACGTAATAGTTTATCCAAGTTTCTTTTTTTCTAATTAATTTAAACGTAATAACATGCAAATTCTTTTTTGCCAAGCTTTTCGAGGAGCTGTTATGGGACACTGTACGTTTATGTGGAAGGGTAGATGGTTTGGGCCCTTTTTTTAGATCTCATTTCTGTTGAGTGTGTAAGGTTTGGCTGTATTTCTACAAGTTTTTTTTATGTGTGTGATCTCATTACTTTTTCAAGTTCCATTACAAATTATTTGCTAAAATATATATTTTTATCAAATTTGATTTAAATTCTATGGTATTAGCAGTAACGAATATAGGATGTAAAATATCTAGACCCGGATTCATGTACATCCTGGGTATGGGTGGTATAACCATGGTATAACGACGGTAAAAGGACTGGACCCCAATTCTTGAGTTCGTGGGAGATGAGTTGAAAACGCAATTTGAAAACGAAGTCGTTTTCGTTTTCGAAGGAATTGGTATTCTTGAACGGTATCGGGGAAAAAACGTCATGGGTTGTGAGTTGAAAGCATTGATATTAAACCCCTATAGTAGGCTAGATTAGCAGTCTCCTATACCTCCGCACAGGCGCGAGCGTAGCAAATTAAAGACTCAACCGGCCCATTTCAAGATGGCGTTTTGGGTGTTTTAATTTATGTTTTTTTAATGCATAAAGTATTTTACTGGGTTGTTTGATATGGTTTTAGCTTGTGCAGCATGGTATTAAACAAAAGAAAAATACGAAATGATTGCATAAGGAATTTACTAATCATTTGGTGTTAAAGGCTAGTAGCCCTTTCCTGTCAACCCGGCGGCAATCTTGAGAACTATTTGGCCACAAATCGCTCCCATTTGATTACATGTAAACTGTCATTTTAAGATGGCTTCTAATTGTACCGGAAGTGGACCACCGACTGCTGGTTTCTAGCCAATTATATAGGATGTCTATGGTTGAAAGAGTATCACGAAATCCAAACACTTTAAAAGATTTGCGTATAGCAAAGAGCTCGAAAAAGTTCTATATTTTTTCTAGATGGCAGTGCCTTCATAAACGCCGGCCAATCGAAAGACAAGTTGTATGAAATGATTTGATTGTTGCAATTATGTAAACAAACAGTGAGCAAGTTCATAATGTTGTCTGGCATAGGGGTTGGCTAGGCTTGTCAAAATGTAAGTAAGTATGAATTTTACTAGTCCTATAGCCAAACGGAACTTTAGACTACACTTTTGCATTATAAAAATTTTCCACATCTGGGCCTAGGCCAGGGACGGTTTCTGATTTGTTTTGAGAGGTATAATGACACCTTTTCTCGTTCCACACAAAGAAGAAAAATTTTAAATGTCCGCTATTTTTTTACGTATCGCACTTTCCGCCTAACTCTGCTTATACCGTAAACAAGTGTCAAGTAACGATGGGTACTTGTTGATTGTATGCCAGGGGTTAAGGCTTATTTTAAACCTTTATTTGGAAGCCTTCAACAACTTTTTTTAACTTTTTTTTCAAAAGAGACTATCATTCTATAACCTTAATGTCCATGTAAAATATGAACATTGTAGTCCCACCCGTCTGGTCAGAATCGCGGGCCGACGTATTAGATGTGAGCAGTAGTAGGGAGTAGTAGGGGGTAGTAGGCAGTAGCTAAAAATCCTTAAAGTGATTTTGAGCATGTTTGAAGACATTTTTTTCACCCAAAAAGGAATGGTCCCTACCCCAATAAAATTTGGCATGTGTTGTCAGGTACCTAAATCCCCTCGATTGTGATAGTTTTCAAGTTCACATCACGTTACATGACGGCTGGGTAAAACCTCGAAATCACCCCAACTCTGCTTGGTGTATAAAGGGGCTTGAGGTGTAGCGCACCGCGGCTTTGGGTGCGGCGCCCTAACGGGCACCTAGATATACTATGAAACACAATGATTTTACCCATTGGCATTTACAAAATACAGACAGTTTTCTGATCATCTGAATCTGATGAGTGACCATCAAACCAATGACAAATTTCCAAATGCTTGGTTGTTTGAAGCCGGTACACAATACGTATCTAGTAGTGGGTATATAAATACACTAATAATCGACGATTAATCATGCTAATTATGGTCAAACAACGGCACAGTTAATGTTTGAAAAAGTGTATGATTTTGGGCTTTTTAAATTTTTTTGAAACATTCTTTGCCGCCATTTTTAAAAAAAAGACAAAAAAAAAAACTGTCACTCTTTATCATAAAAAAATACAGTAATTTTCCCACATTAGGGCCTTTTTTTACGGGGGATTATTTTAAAAAAAAAAAATAATACTAAAAGTGTAACGTATTGTCGTATCGGTGCATTCTCCGGTAGTTCTCGGCATAGCCGGGAGCGGTGCGGGCGCCGCGTGGGATATAGGCTAGCATCCGACCCCATTACGCCGAGCACCGCTGGTGTAGTGGTATCATGCAAGATTCCCATTCTTGCGACCCGGGTTCGATTCCCGGGCGGTGCACTTTTTTATTTTTGGAACTTGTGACTGACGAAGAGAGTACACTCTCCAGTATTCATGAGCAGCGATTTTTTCAGTTCAAGTAAATAATTGTAGAATAAGCGAATTTTAAAATGAGGGAAAACTCCTCTAAAGCAGAAAATGCATTCATTTTGCATACGTTGCAAGGGAATGTGGAACGGAAAGTTTCCAAGAAGCGAAATGACGCAAGATATATTATTATTTATAAATTATTATTATAAAGGATTTCAAAAAGTCAGTTCACTTTGAGTTGGAGTCACAAGTTTGGTTCTGGTATTAGCAAGTCTTGTAAGGAAGGACGACAACGCAGAAATTGTTATTGAATGTTTCGACAATTTTACAAATTGATTCTAAACCAAAAAGACATATTCATAGGTCTCCCATTACTAAGTATTTCGTTGATACTACATTATAGTAGTAGGCTACTATAAATCACTTTATAAAATTATTTAGTAGAAAATGAGGTCGGCCAATGATATTGGAAATAATAGTGTTCAATTCATAATTCAATCCACTAATGTTTTTGGAATGAGAAGTGAGAACTACGTACGCGTAAAATTAAGGCTGTAAAATGGTTAATTAATATTAGTTCACAAGTTATACCTTTAAGCTCTACCTGATCAGTGATCGCTCGTGCAACAAGTCATTGAGAAGGAAATTGAAGGTGAAAAGAATTTAAATTTAAAAGAACACTCAAGTGACATTATTCCAATATGGTGCTTTATGTTTAAAATTAAATGATGATGATAATAATGATGGTTGATTGATTGATTGATTATTTTGATTAACTATTGACACCTTTAAATATGTAGCGATACATACTTTACTATTGTTCAAAAATAAACATTGCTTCAATAAATTGTTTCGTCCAATCTCTATAAAATATTGAAACTGGCAATAATAGATCGACTAAATGTTTCCTACAATTTTTTAAAAAAAATTTTGTTTCTTTTTTTTCCAAAATTTTCTCAAAAAAATTTTAAAATTATTGAAAAATTTTTTTGGGGAAAAATTTAAAAATTTAAAAAAAAAAAATTTTTTTTTTTTTTCGGAACTTTAAAAATTTTTTGGGTTTCCTTTAAAAAAAATTTTTTTCAATTTTTCAAAAAAAAAAAAATTTTTTTAAAAAAAAAAAAAAAAAAAAAAAAAAAAAAAAAAAAAAAAAAAAAAAAAAAAAAAAAAAAAAAAAAAAAAAAAAAAAACAAAAACAAAAAAAAAAAAAAAAACCCCTTTTTAAAAAAAATTTGTAAATTGGAACGCCCTAAAAAAAAAACCGGATTAGGGTATTAGCGCCCACTCTAGCCCAGGGGATACGAGGAGGAAAATCCCATGCTGGTCAGAAGTCAGAACCAGCCACTGGAAGATGGAGGTCACGGCGTATTAGTTCTCATGGTCCAAGTTCATGCTGTCGTTGTCGGGGAGGTCGTCGAGGGGAGGGGAATGGTTCCCCGACGACGACTACCGCTCGCCCTATAGTTTTGAGGAGTTCTCCCAACGAACTGTACACATACCCCCCACACACACACTCCCCTATTATCCCCACTCGAACGGGGCATCCCTAGTGTTGAAGCTCCCGCAGTGGCCTCGCTGTATCAACAACACGTAGTAAGTACACAATCATCCGTGTTATCAGTCCCGAGATGAGAACCACGGATCAATATACATAGCCGTGGTCAGGAGCTGACAGCCGAGGTCTGAACTGAACAATACCTGCAGGTGACGTGTAGTTCCCGCGACGACCGTCCATCGGTGAGCAGCGCTCGCATCAGCGGTTTTACTCGTACGGTGAATACGATTATACATTTGAGACGTGTCACTAGACGGTTGATAAACACTACATCACATCGCATGTTGGACGCAACAACGACCATTGGCCGAGCGCCAACCACTGGCTGAGAAGAATGTTATCAATAGCAATAAAAACCATTGCCTATTTCAGCATTGGAAGCGAAGACTTTGGACAGATTCACATGCATGTTTGTTATTACAATTGGGAATCCGTCCCGTCCACTATCTCCCCACAAAGTGATGAAAGCGATGTGCATATCATCATCACACAGTTAGCGTAATCAGCATTGAGGTATATGAACGGTTGGTTAACGAGGTTTATGAAATCATACGACAAATGGGTAGGTATATAAAAACGCGCATCAGCAAATAACCTTGAAATTCGTTAATGGCAACCTATCATTACATTGTAATGGCAAGTGTATGATAACCATGTATTGTTATTGTGCGAGGTGTATAAGGAAGACTTGTGCGTTGAGTATGTGAATACGTAGTCTCATTTAGTTCAGAGGACCCTTATCTTAGGCCCCCAAAATCAGGGAAGCTGTCCAATCAGTATTGATTAATTCTGTTGGTTTTCCACTCATCGACGTTTTGGTTTGGTGAAGATTAAGCTACAAACTGTTTCATGTTGGATGTTGCTAATGACCTACTGAGAGAAACTTGCACAGTTTTACTTTTATTGCTGTGATAGTTTAAGAACAATCTCCGTGCGGCAAAGAAAGGTAATTCCGAGAAATAAACATTTTAAAATCACTGTTATTCCAACCGGTAATATAATCAATTTGCGACTTGCACTTTCCAAGATGGTTTTCCTGGCCTAACCCACCTTCAATCGCTTTTCACTGGCCAAAAGTTTGCGTTTTTAATATTCTTAAGAGTAATCAGTGGCAGGAACGTTGAGGTAGTAATGCACGTACATTGTGTTCTTGCCAAGAGAAATAATATAACACGGAAGTATCACAGATAAGCGCTGGCTGTGGATACGTCCTACGCCATAGGGTTAAGTATCATGCCTTGCTTGCAAAACTGCGCAATGTTTTTTTATCAATTCTAAATCAATAAACAGGGCTAAAAAAGTGTGTTGTAAAGGCCACCCCCCGACCGAAAAAAAATATAAAAAATCGCAACCCCAAGTATATAGTTGATATTCGTATCACTACCACAGTTTGAAATCACATGAACGTATAGCACGAGGACGCGAGAATTTTGCGTTGTACTTTTTTCCGACGTCAAGATGCCAATTTGGTGCTTTCCTAAATAGTGCGCCAGATCTTACAATATTATATTTTTAGATATGAGTGACGCCTTATCTTCGAACATGATTTATTTTTCAAATTTGGGGCCAGTTTGATCACGTGAAATAATATGTAAGCATATGACAAAAAACGTACCTTTCAAAAAAAAAAGGGGGGAATTAAAAGGGCACTGCACGAGAAATAAGTATTTATTTAGCGTTCAGAGAATGAATACATTTTCAAAATTGGTTTTATTTCAATTGCAGAGGCCAAGCCGAATTCGAAAAAAGGGGAATAGGGCCTTTGGCATTGGGGGCATAGCTATTCGCTCGGCCCGGAGAACCGACGTATGAAACTTTACTTTTTTTGTCCAAAGCATACATGACAGCCTACGTCGTAATTTTTTAATATTTTTTTGTTATGCCGGATCAATCCCGAACGTGGTAATTTTTTCTTTTTAAGAAAAAACAAAAAACCGAATTTTTATTATTTTAAAAAAATTTCTTTAAAAGTGTTTCTTATAGAGCGCTGCCTCGACAACTACCCAAAAATTTAAGACAACTCGTGGTGTCATTGGCCAAGCGAGCAGGAATTGTTAAAAAGCATGCCCATGCTATAATAGGTACGAGAAAAAATGGAAAAAACTAAAAATGATAACATTAGGTTATCGACCCACGGTGTAGATAAAATATCGCCGACAATGGCGAATGGATGGGTGGATCATCTGTAATGTGTTGGAGCCCGCCACGTAGTCCCCACGTACGTACACAACCCGGCACGACGTACGCACGCACCACACGCACACACACGCACACACACGCACGGCACACGCACACACGCGGGATCTACACGTACAAGACGCGGAAGTGGACGCCAACAATTAACAAATAGGCCGTGTGCGAAACTTACGCGCACAAACTTACTTTGATTGAACCAATGACCATCAATTGTCCGGCGCGTGCAGTCATTGGCTCCGAAACAGGAGGACTAACTGCTGTCTGGCTGGCTGGCTGGCTGGACTCGGGATGGACATTAGACACTATTGGCAAATACTCTCAGATCTGGCAGGAGAGCAGTAGAGAAATCGACGACTTGCCGCTGTTTGGAATAGTTTATATTTCGGGCAACACTTTTCTGTCATTGAACTAAAATTCACCAGGTTTTGGTTTATCTCCCAAAAATATGTTTATAAATTAATAAAGGAAAAAATAATTTGTAAATTTTAGTGAATTATTTTGCATTTAAATTAAAATCAACTTTTAAAATTCTAAATTTTCAAAGGATGTGCCATTTTGTAGGTAAAAGTAAAAACAATTCCCCCTCTCGAACATTGTGTATATCATTGGTATACGGAATGGGTGAACTGTACGTGTTCCATCAATTACAATATTTAGAGGCGACGAGTGGAGGGGGAGAACTGTCGTCACACCCAAGCTAATGCAAGAAAGAGGGGCGGGTCTGGGCTATCCCATGCGTGATCCGACGTTGGTGGGTGGGTGGCTGGCTGGCCCAACGACGACCCCAACTAGCGTATATAAATATATTTTAAACGAGGGTAAGCGCGAATGTATGAGTCTCTTAAAGAGTCTCTGTGACAACTCTAGCACCACTAGAATACTATGATGAGGGTAAGAGCGACAGGCTTGATAAAGGGGCCTTGGAAGATAGGGGTAGGGAGTCAGCACCCCCTGACAACAAGGGTAAGCGCGACAGTCTGTAGCCTCCTAGGGAGTCGCCTACAGCTATCCCTACTCACAACGAGGGTAAGCGCGACAGTCTGTAGTATCCTAGGCTACTCCCTACTGACAACAAGGTAAGAGCGACGAGGTACTCACCACATCGAGATCAGCGTCTGGACATCGATGGAGTCCAGATTCTCCAGAGACCACTTCCGTTCCAGAGCCTCTTCCAGAGAGAGCCCACTGTCGGGGGAGGAACTCATAGTTGTTAGGAGCTGCACTCTCTACACTTTAGTACACTAACTACTCGACGTCCTGCACAGTTTAGAACTAGCTACCACTCTCTACACTTTAGTACACTAACTTACTCGACGTCCTGCACAGTTTAGAACTATAGCTACCGGTACGCCTCAGACGTTCTAGTAATCAGAGCTATACGCTGCAACGCTAAACTCTTCTAGACTCGAATGCTCTACCTACAACTCTCGAACACCTCAAACTATCGTTCTAGACACCAATAATCGCACTTTTCCGCACTACTAAAAAGCACTGCATGTCTTGCAATTAGCACGACGTATGAAACACCTTTCTATGACCTCCGGCTCGTCCAGGCTGGAAGCCAAAAGATGAGTATCTGCACTCGGAAGATCTGGCGGTGTCGGTCGGCCGCCCTTTCTCCGCGGACACTCGTTACACAACTCGGCAATACTTTCTACGAGTCACACTTAGTAATTACCGGCGGAGGTAAATACACTTACGGCTCATTTCACAGACTAGTGTACATAATATATTCCGAAACGTTTAACACGAGAAAAACAAAAGTTAGCGGGAGACGCGTGGCGAATTCTGACGTGAATCTTATCTCGAGAGATCTTAGTTTTTGTTTCGATATGAGAATCACAAGGACAAAAAAGTGCGTTCCTGAAGAAGGTAGACGATTTTTTTGGCGAAACGTCGAACGTCCTTAAAAGTTAAAACAATAATTGTCGGTCCATCGTTCGAGCCGTGAGTGCGAGCGAGTCAGGCGAGGAATGCGATGATGACGACCCTGAGTCCTGAGTGTGTGGCCACCACCTCGGGCTGTACTTTCGCTACTGACACACGCACTCACACGCACACGCAGAGTGGACGGACGGTCTCCCTGGGTCGCGTGGCGCAGACAAACTGGCTCGCAGTCGCCGGCACGAGGCGAGGGGAGAAAGCCCCGTACTACTCTAGCGTGCTGCTATTGATTGCTGATTGACACGACCAGAGGGCTCAATCACATGTCACACAACTCGTTTGCACGAAATTTTACGAAAATAATATATTAGTAATTTCAGCTAAAAAATATTACTCAATTTCATTAATCGGGAAACACTCCGTATGTGTAATTGATTTTATGTAAATCAATCCAGAAATTACAAAATCTATCTCAGCCGGGAATCGAACCCCGGTCTTAGGGGTAAAGCACCCGAAAGGCAATAGGGAGGCGGGGTTTGAAACCCCGCCGGGATGGATTTTGTAATTTCTGGATTGATTTACATAAAAAATATTAATTTATTTGAGAAGAAATGATAAACATAGTCATATAAAATCACTTGCTGTGCAAGTCGATAGCAAGTTTCCATAAAAAATTCATTGATAATGGAAAATGTTTATAATTATGGAAATCAATCAAGAAATTAAAAATCCCATCTCAGCGATGTATCAAAGCCCGATGTTCCCTGTTGCAGGTCGGGTGCTGACCACTAAGCTAAACCCATGGACGACTGCAAAATATTAAACTAGAAAACGCTTAAGTCCCGCCGCGTTGTTTTGGATGAGCGTAATTGTGCATTGAGCTACCATGTGTTATATGGATTTTCTGTTGTTCTGTGAAAAAAACTTACTTAGTTTGAAGATTTTTTTTAAAATTAATTTAAATTTAATGAAAATAAACTTTAATCTTTAATTTTTTTAATTAATCGTAATTTAAAAAAAGAAAAAATTGTAAATTTTCGATTTTCATAAGAAATAGTTATTCGATTGTGCTCAAATTTCACAAGAATATATTAATTCATAAAATTAAGGTTTCTGTGAAAAAATCATCAAAATCGGATAAAGCATGTAGGTGTTATAAGTCGAAGAAATTTTTAAAAAATCGAAAAAAATCGTAAAATTGCGATTTTGATGAGAAATAATTTTCCGATTGGTGCTAAAAAACGTGGCAGTTCTAAGTTCAAGATTTCAAAGACCTCCATAAATTTCATCGCAATCGGATTATGGGTTTTTAGCCGAAATCGTTTTAACCCAAACGAAAAAAATACGGGAGAAAAAAAAAAAAAAAAAAAAAACTTTCCGGATTTTTTTCTCCAGTGTATGAAATGGAATTTTCGCTCCGCTCGCTACGCTCGCTACGCTCATCCAAAAATATAAATTGTATGTGAAATGTGAATGTTCATGTATCAATGAATTCTTCTCTTACCTTTCCGAACATTTTTCGACCATTTGAGAAAGTTCAAAGTTTTTAAGTTGTGGGTAGGAGAAATGGTTCCGACTTGTGCTTGTTCCTGGGGTTGCACTGAGGACAGGGTGTTGCTCATGGATGCAGGAGGCGTCGCACCTGGAAAGAGAGGGTGGTTGGATCAGGAGCGCAGACAGAGGAGGGGGTAGGAGAAATGGTTCCGACTTGTGCTTGTTCCTGGGGTTGCACTGAGGACAGGGATGTTTCTTATGGATGCAGGAGGCGTCGCACCTGGGAAAGAGAGGGTGGTTGGATCAGGAGAGTATCAGGAGTGAAGAGAGCGGGGGTCTGAGGGTGGTAGACTAAGAGATACAGCAGGGTGACTTCAGATGGCCGTAGAAACATTGAGAGTCGCGTTATATATGTGTGGGTCTTGGAAGAGTTACATTCAGGAAACCATGCAGGAAGTGTATCTTGGGTTTTTGGGGAAAGAAAGAGTTAACTTATGAGAGGAGTGAAGAGAAAGAGAGAGAGAGGAGTAGTAAAAGCATACAATCAGGGTTGTGGAATACATTAGGGAGTTGGGACAAGGGAAGTGTGTAAAGAAAGGGGTATTGGAGTAGAGTGCGATTGGGAGTTGTAAGTTGTAAACCGTAATGCGTACTCCTGCCTAGATGATTTGTATAGGGGATAGACCCGAGCTGGATAGATCCAGCCACAGGCGATCGGGGATCGCGGTGGGGAGGGGAAAAGTTTCTCATGTCGCCGTATCTTCACCAATTCGTTGGCGACGCGTCGTCGGGGTCGGGGGTCGGAAAAGGGGAATCTGGAGGATAAGGAATGTAAAACCAGGAATTGACACTGGGTAGAAGGAAGAAGGTGCGGGGTAAGAGGGAGAGGGGTTTTATTTATCATAATGCGCTCTGGAAAATGTGACACGTGCTCCTCTCCTCGAGTTAAGACGATTTCAATAATGGAAAATACATTCCCAAGGGTGAAACTATAACTTATTAATGAGGCAACCTTGGGAAAACCCTTCAGTAGGTGGAGAGAATCGATCCGTCGTGCGCTAACCCTGAGCCCAATACCGCTGGATGTCGATAATGTAGCAGTAGCACGAAAATTATAATGTTGCGCTACGCTTCGGTTATCGATTTGTTAAATGCATTTCAGGACATGGTTTCAATTCAATATATCCATGCGAGTTCGAAGTGTGACCGACTGGTGATTCGAGTTTTGGCGCAGTCAGTCAATACAAAAAATTGGGTCACTCTCCGTAAAGAGCCGCAATGTTTTGTTGTGTGTGGCCCCTGGGACATGGGGAGTAGTCGGCCTGAATACGCTCGGCTATACCTGTTTACACACAGCGCGAACCTGCTAATTAATTGTAAAATTGAGGCTCGTTATGAATCGATACAAGTACAGGCAGGTGCAAAAGTCACCTACTGCAGACCTACTTCGACTGGCTGGTCACGACTCAAGACTGATTTCAGAGACCAAAGCTTGAATATCGATGATATTTGGGCTTCCCGTCTCAAGTCGAGGCAAATCTTAGCAGACGCAGATGATGACACTTAGCTGGTTGTAGGAATAATTAATAATATTCCCTAATGACCCTAAAAAATCTCATTTCACACAATCTATCCAAATGTAATACTTCTTACACTGGTAACAGTAAAATGAAATCCGCTTGTTTACGATCCCTTATCAACATCCCGCATATTCGAGTGAGTGGTCAAGACATCGCGCTCCGTGTTGAGGGTTGTTAATGCACATTATGCATGCAAGCATCGTAGCGTGTTAGTGCTGGATTGCCGGAGTTTGAAGTTCATTCATCAATTTCTCATTCTCATTGATCTAACACCGACTGAGCCTAAAAGCTCGAAACTTGGCCAGGGGGGGGGGGTGAAAGGTGAACAAACCAGCAACTTTGAAATCGATCGATTGTTGTGCGTGCGAGTGTTGTCCTGGTCATGACCCCCCCCCCCTGTATAGCCAGGGCGCAGAGATGACCCTGGGCATGACCCCTCTGTAGACAGGGCGCTGAGATGACCCTGGTCACACTACACACATTTTTTTATGAAAATCAATCAAGAAATAAAAAATTCCATCTCAGCCGGGTATTGCACCCGAGTCTCCCGATTGGCGGTCGGATGCTTTACCGCTATTATTTATGTTTTTTACAGAACTACCGAAGGAAAGCAAGAATATATCCATTTACATTTATACTGAAGTAATAACCCTCAATGGTAATTGCGAGTTAGAATGACAAGATTTTTTAACCCTTGAACTTTTGAGTGAACGAAAGTTGCAAATGAAACTTTCTGTGCGCGAAAGAGTAACGACTACCATTAAAATCTCGCAAAATAGAGCGTTACGAGTATTGGTAACACTCAAGACAGAATAATTAATCAACCTGTCGAAACAACAATTGTATCGTTGTGCCAGAAAGCCAGGTCAGTGGGTCGAAGTGTCGCCTGAATGTGGTGACCCAATACTTCCTAGCGCCCGTACAGCAAGTAGAAGGGAAGTGAATGTTGATTCCGCAATATTACGTCACTCCCACCGAGCACGTGCGCGGCGGGTTTGAATTCTCCCGCGCTGTCGCCGAGGAGACGACGACGCGAGCGCTACCTGGTTGTGACGAGCGGAACCAACCACTTGGTTCACAGAATCGCGGAGAGAGCGCAGCACTGGGGGGAAGTACTTCACATGGACTTGGGCCGAATTTGCTAACCTTTGCGCTCTCTGTCTGGCGCGGCGCGCGCACCATGCTAACCAGTCTCAGTAAGCGCGCGCATCACATAATGTCTGCCGCGCGGTTCAAAGAAATAGTTAACCTTATAATAATATAATGCGAATAGACATATAGCGGACGTGAAAAAATATAACAAACCTTTATCGTTTCTATTTAAAATATTAAGGACTATTTATCATCCATAAACAAAAAAACTCAACACCTGTAACGTTTCTATTTAAAATATAAAGGACTTTATCGCTAAAGGTACTTTAATTAATTAATATCATCCATAAACAAAAACACCTACAACACCTTTAACGTTTCTATTTAAAATATAATGGATTTTCACCCGCAAAAGAGTTTTGTTAATTGTTATTGAATTTATAATTAATGTTATAAAAGAAAAACATAAAGAATAGAATGTAAAAAAAAAACACCTTGGCGGAGGTTTGAACCAACAAATTCTCGTTTAGAAGTCGAACCCGCTACCACCCTTCCACACAGCGCTGCGCTGATCGCCCGCCTACAAGCGTGTTGCTTGGTAACGACGGTGGCCGGCTGCCGCGGAAAGGTTAGCCAATTCGGCTAAACGATTCAATCGGAAGTACTTCACATGCGGACGTATAGAGGGCGTTGACTACATACACGCGCCACTTTCAAACAGTTGTAGCGGCTATCGGCAGCCAGCGCACTATTTTAATTAATTATGCTAAAATAATATAATAATAATAACAAGAATTCAAAGCACATATGTCACAACAAAGAGCTGTGTTCAAACACCATTTGGTAGAACTACTTGGTTTGAAATAAACGGTGGGCTACGGCAAGGTAGTGTGATGTCACCTACATTATTTACCGTTGTTATGGATAACATACTGCGTAAAGTTGAACCCACAGAAAGTGAAACATCTAAAACTATGATATTTGCAGATGATATAGTGAGATGGGGAGATACCATTGAAGAAGTACAGAAGAGCGTAGATAGATGGAATGAGGAAACACTGAAGTTTAACATGAAAATAAGCATTGAAAAGAGTGAAACATTAATAGTAACGAAGAAAAGTAAACAAAATCAAAAGAAGATAATACTACGGGGTGAAGAGCTGGCCATTGCAGAAGCATTTAAATACCTCGGAAGTATACTAACAAAGGACGCAAAAATAGATGCTGAAATATCAAGGAGAATTATATTAGCAGACAAATTTTAAGTATTTCCTCCCAATAATATCATATGCATCCGTGACATGGACAATAGGAGGAAAAGAAGACAGCAGATTACAAGCAGCAGAGATGAAATTTTTAAGGAGTTCTGTAGCCTTAACAAAAATAGACAAGGTACGGAGCAAAACAATAAGAAACAAACTAGGAGTGGAAAGTTTACGAAATAAAATAGGAAAAGAACGACTTCGATGGTATGGGCACGTACGAAGAATGAAACAAGATAGAATACCAAGAAGAGAATTTGAACACACATGGGGGGGAGTAAGAAGAGTTGGACGCCCAAGAGATAGATGGAGGGACCAAATAAAATGGAACATTGAAGAAAGAGGAAAATCATGGGAAAGAATTAATGAAGAAAGACTCTGGGAGGATAGAAAGAAATGGAGAGAACTGGTAGAAATGCCTGTCATAGAAGACATCGAAGTAGATGAGGAGGTGTTGAGCCTGGCTAGCAAACACTGAAAGTCCACAGCCCGAGAAATTGGTGATACGTCACCCCCCGACCTGACTTATGTTGGAACCGGGTGTTTGATTATTATTATGCTAGAAGCAAGTTGTTAATCCCAATGATGCAATGCAGACACAAACACGGAACCAGACAAATAATAAACAAACAACATGTAGTGCAGCTTCACATTATATATTCATGCTTCACAGACAAATAACACGCCCAACGATTAGGGAAATAAACCTTATGAGGAAATGAAATGTCTAAAACAATTTTGTATTTCACAATTTACTCAATCTACAAAGACCTACATCCAAACTTCAAGTCTGTAACTAAATTGACATCTTCCTTATATATATTCCTTATCCCAGAAGTGCAAGGTGAGTATTATGTTCTTTACTAAAATAGTAAATACTATACAATATTGTGCTCCACTAATAACTACCAAACTAACTAAACTAACTAGTCCTATCTACAGTGTTGGCTACTCAAACTACTAGAGTGCAATATAGAATAGCTTGCTAGAACAACAAACACAATGGTGGTACATTAGTGCAGGACACACAAGACAAACAAACACACGTAGAGCAGGCAAGTGCCTACCTTCTCGTTTCTTGAGGTTCCCCGTCGTCATCGTTCAGAGTCAAGCTTGGGAACAAAACAAAACAGACGATTAGTTCAGAGTCGTCGACATTCAGAAGGCTGTGGATGTGGCCGCACGTGGGACATAGCTACGAGCCACGTGCGAGTCGTCGACATTCAGAAGGCTGTGGATGTGGCGCACGTGGGACATAGCTACGAGCCACGTGCGAGTCGTCGACATTCAGAAGGCTGTGGATGTGGCCGCACGTGGGACATAGCTACGAGCCACGTGCGAGGTTTTCTCGTGATTCGTAATCACAATGAGAGGGTTATCTTCGGTGTGTTATACTATGGCAGATCATTTTCATCTTGTACAAGCGCTAAAGGTTCTATATTCAATGGTACAAGTGTGGTAAGTATTTATCATTCTTCCCCCCCCCCCCTCCTCTTTGTATTGGTTTGGACATATTGCAACATACAAAGTCGAACGTAGCCGAGTACAACCCAAACTCTGATAGATAGACAGGGCAATTAAAAAAACAAATTTTAAAAATGTTACGTGTTTACTTCAATATTTTAAAGAAACAAATCGCCCATACCGAGAGCCATGGTCTTCCATACAAATAAGTAGGCTACGTGGTTTTCCTGTCGCGTTCAACCATCACAGTTTATCAGTTATCACATCGTCCCGAGACAGGACGAGGATGTGATGAGAATACTAAGCGATACACATACAACTAACTCGTTTATCTGCATTTCCCGACAGTCAACAAACCATTGAACACGTTTCGTTACGGATCAATCCCTCCTGTTGATTTATAGACAGGTTCGCGTATTGTTTGCTGAAAGCGAGGGTTCGTGCTGACCTGACCTGACCCCACGGGGTCAATCTTCACTTCCGCGTTACAGTTGCCCTTGTAACTTTGGGCATCACTGGAGACCATCTCGCCCGGAGAAAACTGGGCCGTAAACTCAAATTTGTAGCAAGTTTAAATTTTAAAAATAGCATTTAAGGTGTATGTATATTTTTCCATCCTCCGAAACAGAAGTTTTCCTTGCTTGAGTTGAGTTAACATACATATTGTGTTTGGGGGTGAAACATTTAGCAACACGCAACAAATAGCACAATGGCAAAAAAGCAATGTGGCACTTTGGTAAGCATTTTCATTTACACGCCCTCACGGACTGAACTCGCCATTATATGAGACTCCTAAAATGTTGCCATTTGCCCACGTGCCAACGTGTTGTCTGATTCTTGTGCAATTTTTTAGCAATACATGTGTTACTGTTACAAAGCTGTTGCAAAACAGCCAGCAAGGCATCACAGAGGCTAGGGTTGCTGCATTGCCTACTAAAGGCAAAAACGGTCTTTCAATTGCTAACTCGGTACTATTATATAAGTCATTAATCAGACCTATTCTTACATATGCCGCACCTGTGTGGGCAACTGCATGTAAATCATCTATTGACAAGCTCCAGAGGGTTCAGAATCGCGCATTGCGAATGGCCACGGGCTCGCCCTGGTACGTTCGCAATGTGGACATTCACCAATGGGTAGGAGAAGTTTCTCTTAGGAAATACACGTTAAAACCAACTACATCTTTTTATCACAATCTTGACCAGAGCGGAAATCCCTCATTAGTGGTTTAGGCAATTACGACCCCAACCAGGCCTATAAGTACAAAAGGCCTAAAATGGCCCTTTCCTCACTAGATCAGTAAGCTGAACTCAAGAAGACTGATAGGCATTGCCTATTTACGTTATGAATTATCCTTTTCAATCCTAATTCCTTCCAACGTTTATATGTCTTAATAAAAAGTGACCAATGACCTTCCCATTATATTCATGACATCCCTTATCAAAACCATGACACAGCACTATGTACTACAATCCTTTTTTTTCATCCCAACAAAGTAAAGACCAATAAAACATGAAACATACTTAAACATCAGATGATCCTATAAAGAGCTCCAGCTCGTAGTGGGAACAAAGACGTAATAGCCCAAGGGCTATTTAGCAATAAGAAGAAAACGGACCAACTTGGAATCTATGATAATGATCCAATGCTCCATATATAACCCCGTACCTTTGAGTATATAACCATCCTAAGGATGGTTATATACTCAAAGCCCGTACTATTGAAGCTGGAGAACATCAAGCTCCAAGCAGTTGCACGTCCGAGTCTGAGAATCCTTATTTCTCTGCTATCAATTAACCCAAACCCAAAAACAATTTACATTTTCATGTCCTTGTTGATATTAAATATGAAAAGCATTGATGAATTATGCACTAAAATGATGCCATAAGCTCGCGTTGCCGTCCGCGGTGGCACATACGAAGCGTGCACGAGGACGTGGGTTCGAAACCCGCACAGTTCTTGTAATCGTCCTGCATCATCTATCACACCACTCATCGTCTCTAATACATAAGGTCTCACATTGCATGTCCTGGTCGTGGTACCCGAAGCTAGAGGATGTGTGGGAACTCTGGAGTCTGATACGAGTTAATCCAGCACTGGCTGCAACCAGGTATTTAATAAGCTGTGCGTGAAACAGATTACAAGAGCAGATCTCGCGAGGAATGTTAAACGTGGTTAAACGCTAGTTAGTGTTAACACAGTTCAGTGGCACCGGGTCAATATTCGGACGAGAAACAAGGACACACTTGGCGTTTCCAAGTATCTGACTAGCGCTAATACCGAACATTGCAAAATATATTGTAAACATTTCAGGCTTTTTATATAGGATGCCCGCTGTAGGGTACACATCACTTTCTACCGGTGTGACCCTCTTCAGGTGACTAACTAGGTATGTTACGGATAGGACAATTGTGAAGGAATGTCCGAGGGCCGTTTAAGAGGACTCAAACCTCGGAAAAACCTTCAGTCAGGATTGCTGGTCACGACGGGATTCGAACTCGGGACCTCCCGAATCAGAGTCAAGCGCTTAGCGCTCGAGCCAACACTGTCGGCGACAACCGGGACAACCCTAAAGACAAGTCAGTCAAAATACGTCATTAATCAGTCAGAAAATAAAAATATATGTTTTAAAACTTAAATTGGTTATATCACAGAGTTTTTCATAGTCAATAAGGCAGCGAAGCTTCCGTATAACCCACCCTGTTATGTACGTCCGTCCGCGCGTGTCACGTCACGCGACAAGAGCCAAACGCCAAACTTGACGCCCGATTGACATGAGGTTTGTTTTGTTGCCGTTGTCCTTCAGCAAGGAGGATACCGAATGTTTCCCGTGACTCTGGAGGTCATAGGGGTCACCCAAACTTGTCATGTAAATACCCAGCAGTAGCACCTCCACTACGACATTTATATTTCCAAACAAAAAGTGTCTTTTATTTTTGTTCCCTCTTTATTCTCAACACCTCCACCAACACCAGATAAAACGTGAAACTAAAGAAGTCTTAATTTGTGTGCGGTTATATATTTTTACTTTATAGTTTGAATTTGTTGCTCTTAACAAAACTGTTCGTGTTATTATTTGTAAGTTATCCAGGGTAGTTGTGCTGGTGAAGCCCCACGTGGGCGGACCGCCCACTCAGCTATGGTTGGTCACGAGTCTGGCGGCGGCGGGAGCTTTGAACAGCGCAGACTGGGATCACCGCGGGCGAGGTGTCGGAGATTGCGTCCTTCGTGCGCGCGCAACGAGGCTAAGCGAGACAACATAGCTGTTAGTTACGAGATGGTCTAAGAATCTAGATGAGAGAAGGCAGATTGTGAAGAGTGAGGGATCTTTGGTCGCAGACTGAACCGCGGTAGTGACCGAAGCGAGGACAGACTTTGTTGCCTAGCCCTAAAGTCTCTTAAGGTTTCGAGACGATGGGTGGTGATAGATGACGAAGGACGGATACAAAAAACATGCCTTATGCGGGACTCGAACCCACGTCCTCGTAGACCCATACGCTTCGGACCGGCGCCCTAATGTGCCACCGCGGACGACCAGTGTCTTTTAAATGACCAATCATGTTAAAATTTGGTCGTTGCTAATGGTTTACCTTCTGCAGTCTACCGGTCTACCGAGGATATAGACAGATCATAGCTCAATCAATAATCAATATTGTGATGCGATGAGTGGATGCGACGATGTAAAGAAGATGCGCTACCTGGAACATCGCAGTGAAGATCGCACGGACCCGGTCATTCATTCACCGCACATGAATGAGAAACACATCGCGTCACTGGTGACCGAATCAAAAACTGTCAGCGAACTTGACCCGTTTTATAGCAGAACCAGTTATCAGAACACTTTCTTTCATTTGGAATAACCACGCCTAATCTTATCTCCTCTGGTAGCTCAGTTGGTAGAGCGGTGGACTGTAGAAGGCAAACCAATAGGAATCCATAGGTCGCTGGTTCAAATCCGGCCCGGAGGATATTTTTTACTAACTTTTTTTAACTTTTTTATTTTATTTTTTACGTGGTTTTAGCATTACAAGCAAAATAAAACGTCAAATTACTGTCCTAGATAGGCTCGAAACGGAACCAGTAAACAGAGTATAGAGGATATCGCAAGTGATATTAGTTATACGAGGTGTACAGAGTTTCAAGACTATGCCTTGAATCAAATCCCGATACGTAAATATTTTGATTGAACACTATAGTTTGAAGTTCCCTCTTAGTTCTAAAGAGTGAACCGTGTGAACCCGTGCAGAATACAGAACGCCTTGACACTAATGACGAGAACAAATCACGATCAGACACACACAATTATTATACTTTCCGATCTCTGGTATAGATTTATCACGGGATTGAACTTTACATGGAATCACCCGCGCAAAACAGTCAATGTTTCAGGAAAACGCATAAATTATCATTTTTCAGAGTACTTCGGAGTAGGGATGACTTCGGGTACCCGGAAACCGGTTCGGAACCGGTTCCATTACGATCCAGTTCCCCTTTTTCGGAACCGGTTCTATTTTTAACCTAAAAGTTGCCAAGGGCCTAGGCACAGACGAGAATAAATGAGCCAGAAACACCCGTGGTTGCTAAATTCTTAGGCCTACGCCTAGGCCTTATGAATGTTGCGTCACAATTTTGACCTAGGCTTAGCCTAGGCCCATGTGTTGTGTTATAATAACATTGCAGAACTTGTTAATAACATTTTAATCATATACTAATTCTATTTTTCACGTTTTGATCACATAATCTAAACTTTATGAACGAAAACGAAAGCAAACAATCTTGTAGGCCATTGTTTGTTCAACTGTTCTCACTAAGCAGTTCCTACAATGTCTGGGACACGGCTCCGCCCCCTATCGAAATTCGAATCGATTATCGCCCCGCCCATGTTTTCAATCGAAATTAGCCCGCGCAGATTCAAATTTACGAAAATTGAGAAAGAAAAATATGTGTAGGAACCGGTTCCGAACCGGATCCGGCGAGGGTGGATCCGGTTCCGGATTTTTCGACCCGAAGTCATCCCTACTTCGGAGGGAGGGAAGAAGACTTGAGCCCAACAGGCGGATCATGAATGAGGAACGTACAGCACGACCACATATAATTCAGATTTCAGACTTTTTGCTCGCGATATGAATGACATTGCCCCCATCTGGTCTTAGGGGCAGCAAGACATCCAACTTGAAGTGGACAATTCGTGAGCATGGGTGTGAGTGTGACGCAACCAGCAGTGGTGTATCGGTTTCCTTAACGTCCTTCTCCACACTCACGCTTGTACACCACATCCGCAGCCCCCATAGCTCAAAGCCAAGAGCAAGCTACTGTCAAAGACACTGAATGACAGGGTGTCTTGCTGCAGGTTCACCGACCTGCGAACCTGACCACACAACTCAGGAAAGTCAATCGCATGTAAATAAATCCGTCCCTCCCTCGCTGCTAGTCACCCACGGAGAAAGAGCGCGTGGTCTCCGCGTGGGTAATTAACTAACTCTCCGGTCTGACGGCAATTAACTAATCTGCTCCGTTACTGGCGTCGTTCCAAACCCTTAGGATTGCAGTCAGGCCGAGTTAGTCACTGATCGGAGCCAATCGAAGTTTTGGGACTTTTGGGTTGCAGTTGGCTATTAGATAGGGAATTTTCTAAACTGCCGACTGCAATCGCGGATTACATTCATTTTTATGGTACTGTTGCACTTGCGATGCGTCCAGTCGTTCTGCTCACTTCTGGTTGTCTGCAGCTAGTTGGCGGCGACCCCAGTGTTATAGGTCTACCCCCTTTAGACAGCGTGGCCATGCACGCAACTCTTCTCTGAACAATGATATCTATAGTAGGATAGATGATATCACCAGTCTCAAATACGTCCGTACAGACGCTAGCGTAGCAAATTGAAGCGTCAATCTGACCTATTCAAGATGGCGATTTGACGTTTCAATTTATGCTACATTATGTTTTAGATGCGATTAATTATTTTTCTGCATTGTTTTGATATGGATTTAGTTTGTGCAGCATGGGAATGCATGAACAGAAACAATAAGAAGTTATTGCATAAGGGAATTTATACCTGACAGCCATCTTGAAAAATATTTGGGCTAAAAATCGCTACAAACAAACTGACCTATTCAAGATGGCTTCTAATTGTCACGCCAGTGGACCATGACTGGGGATCCAGCCTACTATAGGTGTTATATATCATTGCCTCTGAATCACCCACGTGACGTCGCTGGTCCTAGACACGTGGTGCACGGCAACACCCATGTAGCAGGTGTGGGTTGGACATGTTCTCCTCCACTAACGAGTGCGACCATGTCCGACATTAACAGATGTCTTCCTGAATATGGTTCGATTGTTAATTATCTCCCGCACTCGACAACTACACAACTACGTTCACATGGGCGTTGTCCCATTAGTATCCTGAGACGCACGAGAGGCAAATCTACCGCGGAGGTAATGATCAACTCGTGCCTTGACGGGCTGCAGAGCGTCAGGTCACATTGGACGGAGGTTCCTAGATGACGGGGACCGAACTGTGCCTTGACGGGCTGCAGAGCGTCAGGTCACATTGGACGGAGGTTCCTAGATGACGGGGACCGAGACGTGGGTATTACAGCCAGACTGTAAGGAAGAGATGTCATTAGAAATCTGCACGGACGCCTCACGACTGACAGCACGAGCAGCACGAACACAATCTCTGCCCTTTAGGCAATCACGAAGAGTCTGGGGTATATAACTCGGCCGGGAGTAGGCTACGTGTCGGCGGCACGGAGGAGGAACTCGTCCTTTACCCAACACCAAGAACTTGTAGTAACTTAAAAAGTTAACATTTTTAGGAACTAGGCACGAATTTAAGGTTCTTAACGTTGTCCAGAAAAGCTCAATTGAATGTCTCAAAATCACATTTTGTCGCCTCAAATACGAAAGTAAAATGGAGGAACACGAGCTTGGTAGTTCTGGGTAACTTAGGACCACGTGTCTGCCTCGTGGTCAAGAACCTGTTGGCTGGTTGCTCTACAGTCTACACGCAGATTACTATTTCGCCAAATAACTTCTTCCTTTTATGGCAACAAGCGGGATTGATACAATCACGTTAATGACCGCTATGCTCGGTCCCATAAAACGAGTTAATAAATACATAGGCACAAACAAAATGAACCAATTCGGTTGGCAACGTGAGCAATCTTAGCCCTGAGGCGGGGACAGCCTGGGCCACACAATGCGAAACAGATCATCCTCGATAGAACCACAGATGATAGACTTAACGCCAGTCGCGTTGATGGATGAGCTTTTATGGTTGATTATCATTGCTCTAAAATTACGATTTATACGAGAAATATTTCTTCGATTGTCCCTAAAATCATAACGTATCCAAGTTAAGTGATTTCAAACGTTTACGAGTAGCCGTTTGCCCGGTCGCGGGCCAAATATCAAATATCGCTTTGAAAATATGAAGGAAAAAAATCGTAAAATTACTATATTTATGGGCAATATTGCTTCGATTGTACCAAAAAACTTTGCAGATCTTAGTTCAGAGATTTCGAAGGTCCCCTCCAATTTTCATCAAGATCGCATATTATGCCGTTTGCCCGGTAGAGACTAGAGAGACAAACAAATAGACAAAAAGAGCTATATTTCTCAGGGTAAGTGAAATGGAGGTCTTCGCTTCGATCATCCAATAAACATCAGATTCATGTAAGACTTACAAATACAATGTGTTGTAAAGTTGTCCTACAACTTTTTATGATTAATAGCCGTAATGACTAGCTGAATGCAGTGGCACTTTCAAAAACACTTTCAATTTCAAAAAGAATGTAGAGAGAGTGTGTGATCATGGAGTTTAAACTGTCGTACTCCATGGCGTGTGTGTTTAGTCTCTATGATTCGTGCTATTCTAATATACGAGTGGTGATAGTCGGATAGATGAGGATGAAGGACCACCAGGA
Source organism: Sweltsa coloradensis (assembly GCA_024449915.1). Taxonomy (NCBI): domain Eukaryota; kingdom Metazoa; phylum Arthropoda; class Insecta; order Plecoptera; family Chloroperlidae; genus Sweltsa; species Sweltsa coloradensis. Next base: position 66,642 of record JAMZAV010001304.1, read on the forward strand.
TTCGAACCCACGTCCAACCGTATGAGCCACCACGGACAAAGTTGTATCGTACGTGTACAAAACATAACTAACTTTGAACACTGTCTTCCACAAAACACGTTCATAGAAAGCAAACTAAAGAAAACAAACATCATTTCGGTAAAATACCGGCAAAGTTTTCTAGTCAATAAATCCTCAATATTTAACACTAATCGCTGCTACGGTTGGACACCCCTCACAACGGAGCAACGGCCCCGCATTTCATAGTTTATTCCCCGGAGAACTTGAAAAATAGAACAACATAGTTGATCAGAATTATTACGTGTTTCTGATTCGATACGTGTGTTCGAAGCGTTCTAAAATACTGTCATCCATATGAACAAGTCTTCGAGTCCACGTTCTTACATACAGGGGTGATCAAAGCTGGATCACAGTGTGAGCGGACGATCTTGTGAACGACCATTACTTGCCCAGTTGCCCTGTAAATAGATGGCACGTACGACATGGAGGTCGGTTTCAAACATGACCGTCCGTATCCATGGGATTTTAATAAGTCACAATCTTTAGAAATAATTGCAATATAACTAGGAAAACGCTTAAGTCCCGTCGCGTTGGTGGATCAGCTTTTTTATAAGTTTTTAGTTTGTGTAGTACCACTTTTCCATTGCAAGTGCTTTTTGAATGCATTGTAGGTGATTATTGTCAAGTTTCTATTGTTAAGTCTTGTTATTTGTTATTATAAACCTAAAAAAACTCATATTAAAACCTTTATTCTATGGATTCTGGCTAACTTTTTCTTTCAGAAAGCAATACATCACCATAGCCTTAATGTCCATGTAAAATATGAACGTTGTAGCCACACCCGTTTGGTCAGAATCGGCCCAAATGGCACGAAAATATCGCACTAAAAATCGAAATAAATCGTAAAAGTACGATATTCATGAGAAATATTTCTTCGATTGTACCCAAAAACAATACAGCTTTAGTTAGAGATTTCGAAGGTCCCCTCCAATTTTCATCAAGATCGGATATGCCATTTGCCCGGTAGAGAGCAAACAAACAAACAGAAAAAAAAAAACGAGCTAAATTTTTTGGGGGGTCAGTGAAATTGAAGTCTTCGCTTCGCTCATCCAATAATAAAACGGGGTATTTCAAGTTTGATGCGCAAGAGAAAATGCGTAACTTTTACGCACTATCGTATTGAATTGTCTAAACTCTGTTCTGTATTAGGTTGAACTGAAAGGGCAAAACATGAAGTACAATTTTAGTAAATTTTGAAGAAGTATGGAAACAAAACCTGACAAGTGTTCTGCCAAGAGTGAAGTGGTGCACTGCTGAGATCGATGTAGCGCACACACACATGCTCATCGTTTTCTATTGTGTAAAACGTACTCTGAGATGCTATCTGTGTCGTGCTGCTTACATTCCGAAATATACTGTATAATGTGGGTGTGTACCAGGAGGATATAATGTGGGTGTGTACCAGGAGGAGACACCTATACTTGTTGACACGGCTTAGAACCGTTTAAAAGTGGACAGCCCTGCATCGCCTTGTAGGCTCAAGAAGCAGACTGACAGTTATTACATCAAGATCTTATCTCTTTATTCTCCTTTCTTCTGATACCTATTCTCCTGCCACAGCCATGCACTCGTCCTCGTCCGTACTAAAGGCAATCGTGTGTGCTTTACACTTGACTCGACAGTACTTATCATGTACTCTCTCAATCATTGAGTACTGTCACAATCTCAAGACATTCAAATATAATAACGTATCAAGCGGAATGCTTTGCTTCCTACCCAGAAGGCGGTTGGTTCAAGCACTGGCGGGGACACAACTCTCACCGACGACAGGAACTAGTGTGGCCAGAGATCACGTGGACCCCAGACTAACGTTCACTGAACCGGCCGGGTCCAGTCCAGGGTTCGAGTCCCGAGGCTGTGACTCCACTCTGCATCTTGTCATCGCTACGAGGCACGTCATGAACCGCACTTTGCCCTGACTGCAGCAGCAACAACTTGCGTTCGTTCTAGGCTCTTTTATCTAGGCGGACTCATTTACTGTTAAAATAAAATATAGGCCTGCACAATAATTGTGCGGTTTAGTTTTTTGGATTAAGGGCGCGCCAACCGTAAGGTCATAATGCGCCAGTCTAGTATATGGGGAGGAAAGTCCCATGATAATTAGAACTAGTCACGGGCAGAGGATGAAGGGGGTTCTCACGTCGTGGTCGCCATCGTCTTTGTCATCGTTCGTGTTGTCATTATTGTCGTCGTCGTCGAGGAGGTCGTCATGGGAAGCGGGAGGGGTCTCCAACGACGACTGCCAGAGCTCGTATCTAGTTTCTGGGAGTGATACCCCCCTACATATTAGTAAATGTTTGCAAGATGGACTTAATCTATTTCCTCATCTTTTACGATAAGCATAGCCATGCTCTGGATCAAATTCTACCCAGGGCCCAGACGGATTTACTGTACAGCTTATTGTCCCAAGCAGAATGTACGCAGCCGTACCTGGTTCGTACGTTTGCCTCTAAAAGTCGTAGGTTCGAATTTGAAATTGCCCTTCATCATCATAAGTAATAAATAAATATATCACCACACCACACGTCGGAATAGCAAAGTGGAGGCGTTAGGCAACGTCATGTAACGTGCGTACACTGTGCCAGGCCCAAGCTTACTCAGTTGTGAAACAAAACAAGTATGGTACCAGGAAGTTCCACATTTCATACGTAATGCAAGCGCGAATATTAAAAACACGAGGACAAAAAGTTTGAACATGGTCCAAATTCTATTTGAAATCCGAAGGTTGGCATTGCGCGTGGGTACGTATATTATAGGTTGTTCGTGAGGTGTGAGTGTGACGTGTCATCATGGGGCACAACACAACACAGGAAGTTACTAAATCAGCGCTTTGGCTACTGCTCGGTTCAGCACAAACCTAAATGTTTCGGGCCGGTTGAATTGAGAGTCTGACCGGCAAGAGCTGCGTGATGTCCAGTGATTTGAACCCACGTCCCTTGGCATCTCGTTCCAGTTGGAAAGAGAAGTGACATGGATGTGAGCTGCCACGAGCATACCGTGACCAGTCTTGGCCAAGTTCCACCATTCCCAAAAAAGGAACTTTAAAAAGTTAAGTTACTTCTGCTTTTAAAAAAACTGATTCAAGTTCCCATACTTTTTTTAAAGGAAATGAGACGTTCCTAAAAAGGAATAAGATTCCTTTCACGTTCATTTAAAAAGAACTGATTTTAATAATAATAAAATTGGATACTTGTTCATTATAGGGACCTCCCCGGAAAAGGAAAGTAGGTTAGTGGGGTTGGGGGGGTTGGGGGGGGGGGCGAAGCACCGTGGAGGGGCCTAGCTGACCACAGCAACGCACTTCATGCTCCTACTTTTCACTTTTTGGGGGGTACCTAAAATTGTGATAGGAGTTAATTTATCATTACTTTTCTTTAGTAAAGTGATAATAGAAAAAAAAAACTGGCGAAGATTTCCCCAAGGAATCCGTCTGTTTCCACCACTCGGAATCTGAAAAAGGGAGTGGAGCCATTTTGGAAAACACATGAAGTCCCAAGATATCTTTTATATTGTAGTGTACAATATCAGGTACCAGAATTCAACGGGATTACGACGGTGAAAGGAACTTATAAATGTTCCCACGGAAGCTCGTAACTTCACATTACAAGTTCCCGATGTAAGAAAAGGAACATGTTCCTCCCCAAGACTGGCCGTAAGAGGGAGCCAACATTAAGGGCTGCGTTCAGGTTCGAATCCTAGCGCGGACAAGGATTAATATAGACCTACGATTCTCACCATCAGATAACACTGATGCAGGTGGGAGGATAAAATGTTTTTTAATGACCATAGATGTAAGAGATCTTTGAGAAATTGAGAGTTAAGATGACTTTTTAAATGAAAATACTTCAGAAATTGTCTTCTTGTTTATTTCTTATGAACCATGGATTAAACATGTGATTCTATAATCCATGAGATAGTAAAGCGCAAATTTTCAAATGTCGTGCCTTAAAAGAGGCAGGCAGAGTACCAGTAGGCCTACAACCTATAGGTATAGGCCTACATATATTTTTTATTGTTTATTATTATTTTTCTAGGTAGGCTTATTGCATAAAACAATGTTTAAAAATGTTGTTCCAGATAAAGACAGTCAAAGGATTCTTCCCATCCCAATGCCATATGGCAGTAACCTGTAAAGGCCCTTATCCTATTTTTGGATGAGCGTAGCGAGCGTAGCGAGCGAAGCGAAGATTCCATTTCACTACACTGGAGAAAAAAATCCGAAATGTTTTTTTTTTTTTTTTTTTTTTTTTTTTTTATTTTTTTTGTGTTTGTTAACACGATTCCGGCTAAACCGATACTCCGATTGCGATGAAATTTGATGGAGACCTTCGAAATCTCTGAACTTAGAACTGCCACGTTTTTGAGCGCAATCGGGAATTTTTTTCTCATAAAAAACGCAATTTTACGATTTTTTCGATTTTTAAAACATTTCTTCGATTATAAACCCTACATGCTTTATCCGATTGTAATGATTTTTCACAGAAACTTAATTTTATGAATTAAATATATTCGTGTGAAATTTGAGAGTAATAGAAAAATTTATTTCTCATGAAAATCGAAATTTTACGGGTTTTTCTTTTCTAAAACAATTCTTTGACTTATAACACCTACATGCTTTATCTTATTGTAATGGTTTTTTCACAGAACCTTAATTTCGTGAATTATATATTTCGTGTTAAATTTGAGCGCAATCGAATAATTATTTCTTATACAAATGCAATTTTAACGATTTTTTTCTTTTTAAAAAATTACGATTAATTAAAAAATTAAGTTAATTTTTATGTATTTTATTTAATTATAAAATTTAGTTATTTTTTATTTAATTTAATTAATAAAAAATCTTGATTAAGAATGATTTTTTCACAGAACAACAGAAAATCGCGTAACACATGCATCCAATGCACATATACGCTCATCCAACACGCGGCGGGACTTAGCGTTTATCCTATTTTAACCTAAAAACACACGCATTGGAGAATAAATCAAAAATCCTAATTCCTAAACCGCTCAAAACCACATGACAAGGACAAAAAACTAACTTCACCTAATAAGCCTAAAGTTTCTAATGTGCTAACTCAATAATTTTTATCACGTCCCCAAAATCAATCAAAATTACTAGAAACCTTTGCCATTTTAGTAGGTCTACACGTGATGCAAGGTCAAACATAATAAAAAATGAAAGTAATTTATGTATGTGAATTTTGACCCCCTGGTGACCAAACGATTTTATGGAAATGGAAATGAGAGTTAAATGTTTAATATTTGAAATTTTGTTGACTCTTCTTCTGGTTTTTATATGCATCATGGCATTAGTTGCTTACGCTTGCAACAACATATTACACCACGCATTCAACTTCTTGGGAGCTTGTAATCATAAATAAATATGATAGGCCCTAATCATTAAAATAAAAGTAAGGGCAAAAAATAAAAGCCAATATAAGTTTGATTAAAATTTTGTGTTGTCGCATGGAATGACCCGTACCGGTACAGACAGTAGAGCCTATACCCTTCATTGTACCAAGTTTGTATTTTCAAAAATAATAATTCTAGTCTTCTTGTCCTTAGGCCATAATTTTTATCATAGGGCTAATCTAGCAATTTACGATTTAAACGTAATAAAATACAGTTGAATTCAGCTAGTGATCCTAAGTGAATATATACGTAAACTCATAGTCATATCACTTTTTTTAAGGCTATACTTCCATTTTCAAAACAACCACAATGAGGTGGAGGCCTACATACTAATGTCAGTCAGTCAACTTTTACATCATATGCAGGCTTGGCATCATTGTGAAAGACAACTTTGTTCTTTTTGCCTCTTGACATTCCCCCAAATTTTTAGTCAACCAAGCATAATCAACTCTTCAAGAACATTTTTCTTGTCACATTTCAAAAATAGCTTTGCTCCTTATATGGTCTACTCCAAGAAATTATGGACGAAAACAAATGACCAAGATTTTGATGTTAAGTACCGTACCATCCCGACTCAGCGCTACTTACCACAACATCCTTCTAATCATCAAAGAAGTTCACCGGGAAACTAGGTATTTATCTACTTTGGTCCAATAGTTCTATGCCTAGACATTAGGGGTTGTTTCAACACCGCCGCCTGTGTTTAATTCAGGAAGTAGACAGTATTAATAGCAAAGCTTTTATTGTTAGGGCCTACAGTATTTGAAATCCTAGGCCAGGGGTCGGCAACAGGCGGCCCGCGGGCCTATTTTTTGTGGTCCCCCAGTAATATATGACTTTACACAAAAATTACTATTTATTTCTCCTACTATTAATTTTTAATTAAAATTGTGAATTTTAAACTTCAATATATTTTGTTAATATTAAATTGAGCCGTTCTCAATTTGATTTCATTGTTCACATGAACTGCTTCGGAAAAACAATGTTGCAACGTTGGAGAGTCACGTGGCTGCTCGGTCGTTACTACCAAGCTAACTCACCCCCTCCTCCAACAGGACGCACAGAGACGGAGCGAGACAGATTTACAGGTGAACTTCTTCATTTTCCAACATTGTCTGAGTACAAACTTGACTGAGAGTCAGATGCAGATGTATCTGAATTCTGTGATTTTATTGCAAAACTAAAAAGTGAATTTGAAACAAGATTTTGCGATTTTGATTTAATTGAGCAATTGGCTCACATCTTGAAACATCCCTTTTCTTTGAGTCCAACAAGGGAGTGGAGCAAGGTAGCTGCAAGTTTATTCCACGTATCACAAGCAAAACTTCAGCTAGAAATTATTGACTTCCAAGAGGACACGTCACTTAAATCTTTACCGCCCGACACGCCCCCACAAGTATTCTGCACAAAATACGTTTCGAAAGACAAATACCCAGGACTGCGAAAGATTGCGATACACATGTGCGTAATGTTCGGATCAACATACATCTACGTAGCATCGTTTTCAAGAATGACCAGTGTAAAAAATAAACTAAGGTCCAAAATCACTGACAAGCACCTGGAAGACGTATTACGGATTTCCTGTACCAATCGCAAGCCGAATTTTAAGAAACTAGCTCAAGAGAGAAGGTGTAATTTCTCGCACTAACAAAATCACCGGACCCAAGATGACCTATGGCCCCTCACATGTCAAGCAGTACTGGTAAGTGGCCCCATACACAATCTAGTTGCCGACCCCTGTCCTAGGCCTACTACAAAGGGAGTCTTTCCATTAGATTACTCTTTGATTTCCCAGTGCAACAGCCAATGAAAAGTCTCAGAAGATAGGCAAATGCAATCTCTACTTCTGAAAGTTACTTCATTGCACTTTCAGTTTTTCCTTTAGAAGACTTAGGCCTAGGTACTTTCCAAACCATAGGTTTCACTAAAAATGTTACATATTTTTAGGCCTATGTATGGATTGTATATTAGTATATTATCTGTGTATTGTTTGAAAATCGTACGATTGTGATGCATAGGCCTACACTTTACCATACCAATTACATCTTAACTTAAGCATCTGACAGTCAGCTCCGACAACTGCAATCGGAGTTGGTAAAATTATTGTGATTATCCTAGAATCGAATCCTACACTAACACAGGTAAGGCAAGGACCGTTGAATTTCCTGGAGGCCTTTCGGGCGAGCGAGTGAAGCAGCAGGGAGATTTAGAGGACCTGGGGTCTCCTGAATACCGGTAGCCTGGGTAGCCAAAAACTTTCATGACGATTAATATGGCACTCACCGAAAACCTTGAAGTTTCTCTTGCAATTTTCCAACTACGGTCTTCTTTGGTGTATGTGGCCTGTCATCCACATCCATCCCTGCCATCGCCTGGGCGAGGTGCAAATCTTCTTCGTTCATTCTTCCTTGTCCACAGGTTCAATTCACTTCACTTCTACAAGGACAACAACATATTATTACAAAGGTGTTTCTAAAATTAATTTTACAATATGAGTGTAAGACGTCTAAATTAGGTTCTTGACTTACCCGGACGAAACGTCAAATTGGCAGTTGAGGTTAGGTTACCCAAAAGTTTGTGGGATGTAGTATTAAACGTCAAAAACTAAGAACACAAGACGAACACCGAGATATTAAGATATTCAAATAATAAACATAGTATAAAACTGTGTTAATTAACACGACATGTTTCACACAAGTTTCAGATGAACGAAACACCTAAATATAAACAAGACGTTTGCTTGCAATGACAGAAAAACTTGGAACTGAGAGAGCCAACCAAAGAACTTATTCAAACCAAAGGTCTTCACAACAAACCGGTTACAGATGGCAGCACCTCGCTGGTGAATAAGGTTGGCCAACAGTACAAACACAAACATTTTATTGTCGCCCCGCCCCCTGCGTGTTTGTAGTTATTTTGCCAATTTGGGAAAGAAAAGCAACAAATTAAGTTCTCACGGGTTCATAAGGGCTGCTAAAAATAGATAGGGTTCACCGAAGTGACTTGTTAGATTTGTAGCCTAGGCCTGCATAGCGTGAGTAGAAAGGTAAGTCTTTAAAGTACTACAATTTCACAATTTTCCATGTGTAAGTGCCTCCCTTCCAAACATTTCAAACACATTCAGCGTAGGTAGGCTAGGCCGCTGCTAGAGTGCTTGGCATTGCTTGAGATCAAGAAAATGGTGAGCTCGTGGCTTCTCGGGTTCCTATGGCACTTGCTCAAGTCCCGGCAATCGGGATCTGGTGGACGAAATTTGAAGGTGGGGGCCTAGGCCCAGTCATTCGATGCGCGAACATGACGTCATCAGAAAAGACCATGGGCCTAGGCAATTAGGTTAGGCCTTTCCTAAGCCTTGCTTGGCTCCTAGCCTGACTTCAACCTGGTTTGCCTCAGGCAAAATACCTACACCTTCAGTCGTTTCAAGACCTAGGCCCTACACCAACCGTGCTTGGGCTAGCCTAGGCTTAGAGGCGCAAACATAACCTACAACTTGTGTGATTGGGTCAAATACAGGCCTAGCTTCTGCCACAAAGCTTCTGCCCTGGGTGTTTTTTAAAGTAGTACCTGGGCGACCCTGTCGTAAGGCCCCCCCCCCCCTATACGTAGGTGTAATCCAAAAATAAATAGATTTGACTTCAATGTAGGATAACTGGTTGTGGGGACCTGCTAAGCTAATGCCTTGGTTCAAGCCCTTCCCAAGCATTCTAAGATCACACGAGCCGAGTCAGCTGGTATAAACTCGCCAAAGATTAGACTAGATTTGCGTAATAAACACCTCGATACGAACCGAGTTCTCGTCGCTTCAGATACTGAACCAGCTTAGTAGATGTCCAAAGTGTAATAGTAGGTGTTGTGATGTCAAGCGAGAACTCCCGGCCATCGTCGCTTGTTGATCATAGGCCCTAAGCCTATGATAGGTAGTGGTGCGGTGGCTCAAGCAACGGCCATGACTGGGACCGCGATGCTTTAAGTCACTTCCAAGTTTCAACGGTTTATCCCATTCCCAAGTTAGGTGCCAGTCAAGCGACTTTCTATCATTCCTTGCCCAGTTTTGACCCAGGGTATTTCTCTGCTGATTATGCGAGATTGTGTGAAAAGACCATCTTGCAAACATCAGAGATAGTAAGTAGGGATTATTATAACCTCCCAAAATTAGAGACAAACTCTGGCAGTCGTCGGGGACTCCTCTTGTCGACGACGACGATTACAACGATAACAATGGCATAGCCATCTTCCCTTCTCTTGCCTGTGTCCGGATCTGTCCAGCAAGCCCTTCCTCCCCACATCCCCTTTGCTAAAGTGGTGCATAATAACCTGACCGCTAGCGCGCCCTTAAACCAAGCAAACTATAACCTATGGGATGGCTATTGATTGATGTATGTAGCCCTACCTAATCCATCTTTTGTTACTCTAGGCCTAACCTGAACCCATTATGTTTTCTGTTTCAGCCAGACGTAGAGTTCCCTGGTCAGAGAAATGAGGTTGTTCCTAGTTTTTCTGCACATTTTTCTAGTCGGATCCCAAATTTGGGCATCTGCGCATTATCGTGAAGATCTCGAGGACAATGAATTTGCTGAATTCGAAGACTTTGAGGAAGATGACGAAGAACTAGCTGCTACAGATGCCGAGGATGTTAATATAAGACATCCGCCTCAACGGGCAAGAAATGAAGAAGACGAAATAGATATCGGAGAAGATGAAGAGGATGAGGACGCTGTGGTAGAAGTAAGAAATGATGCAGGAGCTGTTCTAGTTAAAAGCTTGGGCTAGTGTTCCACAGACAAGGAAGATCAGTAGTCAATATTTGCTAAATATGCCATCATCAAGTTATATTTGTACTTGTAGGCCTATCAGGATTTTTTTTGCTTAGGCCAACCAGTAATTTGTAATTTTATTTGTTTAAGGATGAAGACGGCGAGTTTGATCACTTCCAAGATGACGAAGAGTTTGAGGGATTCGACAGTGATCGGCTCGGGAGCAACGGCAAACTGGACGACAAAGATGGACCCAAGATTACCATCACAAAAGTCCCACTTCATTTCCGATCCAACTGGGACAGCTTTTATCTGGAGATGTTGATGATTGCTGGACTAGTTGTGTACGCCCTAAACTTCTTCACGGGGAAGAGTAAAAACAACAAGTTGGCAAACGTTTGGTTCAACACACATCGGCAACTGCTTGAAGATAACTTCAGCCTTGTTGGTAAGGAACTACTAGTAATTGTCTACATAAATATTCTGTGTAGCCTAGCCTAAATATTGTTCCATGGGAAAACGTTGAATTATTCTAAGCACTTATTGTTGTATAATTATATTTTTAGGTGATGACGGCAAAATTGAGAACGAAAATCCTGGTTTGGTAAAGGATTCTGAAAACAATTACACATTGTGGTGCAGTGGGCGGACATGTTGTGAAGGCATGTTAGTCGAACTCAAGTTCCTAAAGGTAACCATATATTACAAGGGATATTGAACAATGCATATATTTTTAAAAAATGTTTTCAATTTTTAACCTAGGTATAGACCTGATAAGTAATCAATAACCATAGCTTAGTGGAGGAAAAAACTGACCATGGAGACTGCAAATATACAGGTTAATTTCTTCAAACTTGGTCTTTTTTTAAGTTTCCCTAGTAACAACCCAACAAAATTTTAAATTTATGCAATCAGAAACTGACCCTGAATATAGTAGAATAGGTAATAAACTAGGAAAACGCTTAAGTCCCGCCGCGTTGTTGGATGAGCGTAATTGGTGAATTGAGCTGCCATGTGTTTTGCGGATTTTCTGTTGTTCTGTGAAAAAATCAGAACTTTGTTGAAATTTTTTTTAAATAAAATAAAATAAAATAAAAAATTAACTTATTTTTTTTTAATTAATCGTAATTTTAAAAAAGGAAAAAATCGTAATATTGAAATTTTCATAAGACATAATTATTCGATTGCGCACAAATTTTACACGAATATATTAATTCTTAAAATTAAGGTTCTGTGAAAAAATCATTACAATCAGATAAAGCATGTAGGTGTTATAAGCCGAAGAATTTTTTTTAAAATCGAAAAAAAATCGTAAAATTGCGATTTTCATGATAAATAATTTTTCGATTGCGCTCAAAAACGTGGCAATTCTAAGTTCAGAGATTTCGAAGGCCTCCATAAAATTTCATCGCAATCGGAGTATCGGTTTAGCCGGAATCGTGTTAACAGACAGACAAAAATACAGAAAGAAAGAAAGAGAAAAAAAAAAAAAAAAAAAAAAAACATTCCGGATTTTTTTCTCCAGTGTAGTGAAATGGAATCTTCGCTTCGCTCGCTACGCTCGCTACGCTCATCCAAAAACATGAGTCTTCCCTATTGGGACACATTTTCTAACCAAGATAATATGGTGGATATGATGAAGTGGGTAGACATACAAATTGATTGATTAGGGTAATTTATTTTCTTGTTCAGAGGCAAGACTTGGTCGCGGTGATCGCGCAAATGCTGAGGCCCACGTCCGATCAAGTGAACATCAAAGTGGAAATGAACAAAGAGGACATGGACAGTTTCATCTTCTGCATCGCCACAAAGAAGACCGCGCTTCGACTCTCCAAGGACATGGCAGACCTGGTACGTAGGATGTATGTCCGGACTAGCTCCACAGACTACGTAGTGGCCTGAAAACAATCGACACAGAGCGGTGAATACCCATCAACTTGATAAACCCTCGAGTTACATTATACCGGTAGCCTGGTTTTGTTAAGATTGTCGCAAACATACACGGGTTACCCGGCAACTCCACCATGGCCAGACTGTTTCGTTTATTTTCATGTCTTATTTCAAGTTGGACTAAACGATCCATGTTGAATCTTCATCAAAAACTTATTGTGTGTGTATTACAAAAAACAAATGTTGTATACTAAAGGACTAGGGTCTATTGCTTGCTTTTTTGAGACTTAATAATTATCAAAAGGAACCAAAAAAAGGCCTCTCCATGGAAAAAGAAAAATCAGAGCAAAGAGAGTTAAAAGAGTTGACACGATTACTGAAGTGCCCACCTCAAACACATGACGCCTTGCTTTCAGAGTGTGTACTGCCCTGAGCGACGCCCGATGGAGAAGTTTGACGTTCCGTCCCAGTTCACGCTGATGAGCGAGATCGCAGAGGCTGCGACGTCGCTCATCGACTCCCGAGTCGTGGCCGTCATCAACAAGTATCCCGATCTCGTCGACTACATCCACTTCTCGGACCAGTTCTCCGGGCCCAAACAGCCAGAGTGAGTCGAGACGTTTGCATTTTGGTCTATGAAGATGAATCGTACAGTTTGCAGGGATTGTACAGCATCCCTTGGGAACTAATTACGTACCACCACATTTAGAGTTAGGGCTACTTCTGTAAAGTAGGTAGGCCTGTAGCTTTATTACCTATTTATATTAAATAAAATATATAGGCCTATATATCCCTATTCTTTATTCCAACATCTATTTAGTTGGGTAAAGGAGTGTTTCCACCATATTGGTCTTGGGCATCCCAGGAATCAGTAGGCCTATCGGTCTGCCAAGCTCGACACCTCATTTTCTTGAACTACATGATCTTTGTGTATTTCTTTCTCTCGTCCAGTGTTCTCCCCAGAGCCGGTTAGCCGGGCGTCCCGCCCGGCAAAACTTCATTGCCGCACACCATAGATTGACCCCCCCCCCCCCCCCCCCCCCCCCCCCCCCCCCCAGTAATATGTCTTTCAGTAATTCAGTAATATGTCGAGGTGGACTACTAAAGCCGGTTGTTGCTGTTACCAGGGACGCGTCTCTGATCAAACTCCCGGAAGTGAAGAAGGTCTTGATGTTTGGCTTCAACATCTCGACCAAAGGCCGCCCGATCCAAGAGGCCATGGACCAGATGAAGCCCCTGATGCAGCTGGTGTTCTACTGCATGGACCGGGTCAAGCGCTTCCGCCTCGGCAAGGAGGGCAAGGCCAAGGCCGAGAAGAACCGGCTGAGAGTGGAGGAAGCGTTCCTCAAGACGACACACGCGGCGCGGGCAGAGGCGGCCGCCGCTCGCAGAGAGGAGAAAAAGAGGCAGGAGAAGGAACGCATCCTACTGGTGAGACTCATTCATTCTAGACTAGAGAGCATTAGAGAGAGTGTGCGTGGTGCAGGAGAAGGAACGCATCTTACTGGTGAGACTCATTCATTCTAGACTAGAGAGCATTAGGAGAGTGTGTGTGGCGCAGGAAAAGTAATTTGTCCCAACCCGGTTTCTATGCTGTATATCTTGAATAGATCAAGGCCGGTTTACGATTGACGGCAACGTGGGGAGACGTGAACGCGAAAGATAACACATAGCATTCACACTCTTGGCGTTTATGATTGACGGGAAGTGAACGGGAATGGAGAACGAAGCGGCCAAAGTTCGTCAAGTCCCATCTTTCGCGGCTTGGTTGCCGCGCCGTCAACGTGTAAAGGGCTATGCGCATGCGCAAATAAACGCACTGCTCGGCTGTCTGCAACTGTCATGAAAATATAACCAACAAAATGATGGACGACGCCAAGCTTATTGAGACCATCCAGCGCTATCACATTATTTATGCTAAGGGCCTGAATATTTATACAGTTTGCTTGGTATATAGATGAGGCCTAAATGGCTAGGATACTTAAACTGGGAACATGAATAAACATGTTTCAGTGGGGGAAAGGTACAGAAGGACGACAGCTTACTTGAAAAACGTTAGGTAGGTCGCACAGACACAAATAGATGAGTAGACAAAGTTGCTGATACGTTTCGACCAACTAGTGGTCTTTATCACTCAGCGTGAGTAGAGATACTAAAAGTAGTTCTAAAGCTAGCATGGTATGTACAATGAAGGCGCTGTCGGTGGGTGGTGGTAGGTGGAACTAGGTCTAGGGGAGGCAGAGCTGGGCGCGCCTGCTACCTGTTGTTCAGGTTAGGAGGCTCGCGCGATCTGGTGATGTGTTGGTGAGATAGCTCCCAGTTTCTTAGCTCCAACTGCCTGCAGTCATCGGAAGCGCCTTGATGATTCTCGTTGTGAAACAGTCTTTGAAAGGAGGCTGTGTTCAACAGCATGCTGGGCCACAGGTTTGTCTGGATCCATCTGTTTGACACTTTGACGGTGGCCTGTCATACGGGTTCTCAGTCATTAGTGGTAAGGCCTACATACTCTGCCGGACACTGCGTGCACTTGAGCTGGTAGACTACGTTGGAGGTGAGACAGCTGTTGTGGTGATGGATGGGGTAGGTGACCCCTGTGGCTTCAGCAGTGAATGTCTTGGTAGGTGGATGCATAGGGCAGGTTTTGCACCTAGGGCGGTTGCAGGGGTAAGATCCTATTGGAGGAGCTCTCTGCGGACGAGTTGGAGGCCTAGTGGGGTCCCGTTTGATAAGCGAATCTCCTATGTTAGGTGGTCGTCTGAAGAAGACACGTGGTATCTTGTTGGCCAGATGATGAGTCTTAGGGGCAGCTTCAAGGATGGGCAGTCCACTCTTGATTATGCCGTTAAGTCTCTGCAGCCCCGGGTGCCAGCGCTTCACTAGGGGGATGGCGCTCATGTTCGTGTTGGCCACCTGGGTCTTCTGGGTTTGCGGCCTGGAGATCCGCTGTCGAACCACGTCACGTTCGTACCCCCGAGCTACAAACGCGTTGGTGATTCTGTCACAATAGTATGAGAGTCCTTCCGGGTCAGAGCATATGCGTCTGCCACGCACTGCTAACGAAAAAGGTAGGGTATGTTTAGTGTAGGTTGGGTGACAGCTGCTGTTGTGCAAGTACTGTTGACTGTTGGTCGGTTTGAAGTGGACCTTGGTGCTAATGTTGCCTTCATAGAGGAAGATGTCCACGTCCAAGAAGGTGACGTGAAACGCAGATACGGTCCACGTGAAGTTCAGGACTGAGAATGCGTTGAGATTGTTAAGGAACAGCTCTAGGCTGTCAGCACCGTGGGTCCAAATTAGAAAGAAATCGTCAATGAATCTAAAAAAGCAGTGAGGTAATAGCTGCTGGGTTTTAAGAAAGTCCGTCTCAAGCTTGCCCACAAAGAGATTAGCATACGATGGGGCCATGCGAGTCCCCATGGCTGTCCCTTTGATCTGAAGATAGTGTTTATCTTGGAATCGGAAGTTGTTTAAACGTAGAACCATGTGGGCAAATTTGAGTGAGGAACTGCGTGCTGGGCTTGGTGTTCGCTGGGCGCTTATCAAGAAACGATTCCAGCGCTGCTAGGCCCTGGATGATGGGTATGTTGGTGTACAGGGACGTGACATCAACAGTGACTAGCAAGGCACCGTCCGGCAGTGGGGTGTCGAGTCCTCTGAGTTTCTCAGGAAGTGGAAGCGATCTTTGATGTGGGTGTCCAGGTTGGTGACGAATGGTTGGAGGTGGCTGTCGATGTATGCCGAGATACGTTCGGTGGGCGAGTTGTAGCTGGAGACAATGGGTCGACCAGGGTTACCTTCCTTATGGATTTTAGGTAGGAGGTAAAATACGGGAGTGCGGATTGATTGAGGCGTGAGCGCATTGAGGGTGGCCTCGTTGATGCCCTGTAATTTCCATGAGAAGTGAGAAACTTTGAGATATCGTTGAGGTTTGGAGGCCTAGTGGGGTCCCGTTTGATAAGCGAATCTCCTATGTTAGGTGGTCGCCCCTAAGACTCATCATCTGGCCAACAAGATACCACGTGTCTTCTTCAGACGACCACCTAACATAGGAGATTCGCTTATCAAACGGGACCCCCCTAGGCCTCCAACTCGTCCGCAGAGAGCTCCTCCAATAGGATCTTACCCCTGCAACCGCCCTAGGTGCAAAACCTGCCCTATGCATCCACCTACCAAGACATTCACTGCTGAAGCCACAGGGGTCACCTACCCCATCCATCACCACAACAGCTGTCTCACCTCCAACGTAGTCTACCAGCTCAAGTGCACGCAGTGTCCGGCAGAGTATGTAGGCCTTACCACTAATGAACTGAGAACCCGTATGACAGGCCACCGTCAAAGTGTCAAACAGATGGATCCAGACAAACCTGTGGCCCAGCATGCTGTTGAACACAGCCTCCCTTTCAAAGACTGTTTCACAACGAGAATCATCAAGGCGCTTCCCGATGACTGCAGGCAGTGGAGCTAAGAAACTGGGAGCTATCTCACCAACACATCACCAGATCGCGCGAGCCTCCTAACCTGAACAACAGGTAGCAGGCGCGCCCAGCTCTGCCTCCCTAGACCTAGTTCCACCTACCACCACCCACCGACAGCGCCTTCATTGTACATACCATGCTAGCTTTAGAACTACTTTTAGTATCTCTACTCACGCTGAGTGATAAAGACCACTAGTTGGTCGAAACGTATCAGCAACTTTGTCTACTCATCTATTTGCGTCTGTGCGACCTACCTAACGTTTGTCAAAGGTAAGCTGTCGTCCTTCTGTACCTTTCCCCGACTGAAACATGTTTATTCATGTTCCCAGTTTAAGTGAATATTTATACAGGCGTACAGACTACAAAGAAAATGCGTGGAAGTATGTGGCAGAAGAAATGAATTCGACAGATGAGTTATTCCTTGACCGATGTTAATAATTTACGCCAAGCTAGGCCTAGCCTAGCCTAGGACCGTAGGCTAGCTAGCTAACTTGTAAACAACTTTCGACACACCGCCGTCTGGATATTTGTACCTTTACATGCATTCAGACGGCGGTGGGCCGACAGATGTTGTACCGATTCCCGTCAATCGTAAACGCCTCTCTTTCCGTTTCCACCACATTCGCGTTTCACGTTCATAGTTTCACCACGTTCCCGTCAATCGTAAACCGGCCTTCAGCATTTGAAAAATTGGGGTTCACACTTGAGACCTTACAGATGCACGTGTCGTCTAGGCTTGGTCCACTACAACGGTTCATTACGTAAGCAACTTGCAACTTAAATTACCTAGGTCCCCACAATACGTACGGTACTTTTTACACAGCCTCGAGGCCAAGATTGAGTCAGGCTAAAAGTTTGAACTTTTGAGTTTGGGTCAACCCTAAATTGAGTATGCTGTGTTGAGATAGGCCTGTCCTATGCACTAACATTGGCAGTGTGCATGCAACGTTTGAGACAAGAGACTTGGCGAGATAGTCGACCTCTAACAGTGCATGGTGTGTAAAGGATTTTATAGATCCGTGATTACGGGGGGTTTCTCTCTGTCACCAGGTCAAAACTTTCACTCGACCCAAGAAACCAGATTGTTCAAGCACTCAAGATATGTATTTTTTTTAATCATTGATAGTCATACATTGCCTGCTGCTTGAATTGTTTTTGCCATATGTTGTGTGCCGTCAAGTTACTTACAATATTGTGTTCTGGGCTTTCAGGAGGACGATCCCGAAAAACAACGAAAGTGGGAAGACCGCGAGATGAAACGTCAGATGAAGAAGAAAGCTCCTAAGATGAAGCAGCTGAAAGTCAAGGCTTTATAAGCTGAGTCACGTTGAACTTCATGTTAATGTTGCGTGAATGAATTCTTACTTCAGGTTGACCAAGAATCCCATAAAAGTAGAGTTGTAATATTATTTACCGGTAGTTGTATGTACGTAAACCAAGAAATAATATATTATGTTGCCGTTTACTATTGAAAGTAAATTTTAATACATAGTACGTACACATATTCCCTTGTCAAGATTTTTTTATATGCTTTCTTAATAGTAGGTACCTAGTTTATAAATCACAAATCATGATCATTAAAAATTCAATACGTAGTCATATCAAATTTATAATCATTATACACATTGTTAAAGGTTGTTATATTATTACGTATGTATGAGTCCTAGGTCTATATTGCCATTGGATATTAGTTTAGGTATTTTATTTGCTCACATTTAATGAATTCATTGTTACGTAAGTGCATACTTATTTATTTACAATCACTGCAAACATTGTACATCTGTGGAAAAATAAACATGACATGTTAAAATTGTGTCCTTTATTTAAATATACAATAATAAATAATAATTAATAATTCAATATGAAAAAAAATATTGTGAAAACATAATATTTAATAAATCTTATAATTTATATCCAACAACATAAAACATAACATAAATCTGAGATAAATGTGATTGAAATTAATATAAATTACTATTTAGGCCAGAAGTACACCCGCCCGGCGTCAAGTAAATCAAGGGGTCTCGTGTCTACAATACCCCCTTGATTTACTTCTGACGCCGGGTGTATAATACTACATAATAAAGCCAAGCTCAATCAATGCTTGTAACTTTATAAAAGCTTTGTTTGCTTGTGCTACACTTTCGCTAGTGGAAATGATTACAAGTTCTTTGTGTCCATGTCAAGTAGCATAAATGCGTAAAATGTAGTGTGTATACACAAAGTGTGGAGGATTTTATTACATTGGACTGGTCCAAATATGAAACAACAATGTTGAGAGTTGCGGGTTCGTTAGCTGTGTCTTGCTGCATCAATAGTAATTAATAATAATCTACGGGCTAGGCCAATTAATTGTGTAAGTTATCGGTACTGCAGCAGTAACAACTTCCTCAACGATACGAATATAAAAATAATACTGAAGGCATAAACTACAATAAATAATATCAAATTACTACACCAATAGTCTGGTCCACGATATTCCACTCCACACAATACGTTCTTGAGTCTTTTGATACCCAGTGCTGGTTATTATTTACTAAATTACTATGTCCCATGTCCCGCGAGTTTGTTCAATAGGGAACTAGCCTTGGTCTCAAATTCACGTTTTTCATTTTTTATTATTTATAGAACACAGTTAAATAAACTTCACAAATGAAAGATTTTTTTTTTTTAATCATCCGTGGTAACTACGGGGGTACAAAGTTATAGGGTTTTGAACCCCCGCGCAAACGCTCGTTCTTGGTTCAACTGCGTTACGTAGCTTGCAGCATGCTCATCGTTGTAGTTTGTATAAATACTACAACAACAACAAAATTCGACGAGCGGCCGTGCGCGGCAGCGAAGCCTAGAGGCAATCCAGTGGACCGTGCTCATCAATAATCGGACTATTTTGACAACAACACGAACGATGACAAAGATGACGACCATGTGATTTTGACAGTGCGTCTACCCGACCTTGACTAGAAAGCGATTTATTTCTCATTAGTGGGAAAGAGCCACTGGTTATTTCTCTATGGTACAGTCATTCAAGGCTGCGCTAGGCTAGGCCCTACGCCCTAGGCTGTGTCTTTGCCCTAGGTAAGGTAAACCAATTCTATAAAATGTCCATTTGGATGCCCTAGACACAGCCTAGCCTTGGTAGGGCTAGGCCGAGGCATTTCCTGTATCCTTAGCCAAGTTTTTTTAGGTTGATGATGATGATATCATTTATATCATTGATGTTTGGTAGGGCTTTAGATTTTATATTTAAATATGCGCCTAGACCTGGGCGTAGTGATAGGCCTACCTCGGCCCTAGGTCCTAAGGGCCTAGGTCTACCAAGAGGGCAAAGGCTACCACTGTAGAAACACCGGAGAAGATCATTTTATACACGTGCCAAAAGAACCAAACGACAAACAGGGCAAAAAGAATTGTTCAAAGCTGCAGCACGAGAATGTTTTGAGGAGGACGCCCCCTCTACAAATTCATTCTACTGTTGTGAAGACCACTTTGATGCAAGTAAATATTATTAATTGGTCTACTAGCTTTTTAATTCACAAGTGAATTTCGGCCAAATATTCTCGCAGCAAAAATTTGCCTTGGGATTATAAGTCTAGGGCCTAAACGTAAGAGGCATTTTCTCGCATGGGAAAATGTCACAAATTCAAAAATTTTAACTACATATTTGAAATATTTCCCCGCGAGAAAATGAGTTACGTATAGGTCCTAGGCTTATAATAATCCCGAGGTAAATTAGAAGCTCATAGGAAACTAACCTGCGAAATAAAAAAGTAGTAGGTAGACCAATTAATATCATTTACTTACATGAAAGTGGTATTCACAACGGTAAAGTGAATTTGCAATTGCAGCGGTAGGCTAGAGGCCCTACGACTCCTTGACATCCTATTCTCGTCTTGTTGCGTTTAACCATTATTTTCACCTGGTTAGTTCTTTTTGGCACATATATAAATACTTTCTCCGGTGTTTCTCGAGTGGTGTTTAAACACATTGGTACCTTACATCTTTTATAAAGCGTCATTTCTTTTAAAGTCAATCAAAAGGATCATTGAGAAACGATAGCAGGAATGACAGCAGGCGCAGTGACGGCAGCTGTCTGCTAGGCTAGGATGTATTTGACCCACCGCCGACTGTATGGTAGAATATCTCCCATTTATATCTAGATAGCGGTGCGCCTTTGGGTCTGCGCTAGGCTGCGGTCAGCAGTCTGACGTCACACTACTTTTCGTGTTGTCTTTTGGCGGGAAGCCAGATTCAAATTTCAGCGTTAAATATTGAGAAAAGTATTAACCATAGACAAAAAAAACTTTTATGTTATTTTTTTTTAGATGTTATCTTTAACATATTCGATTTCTGGAATGAAGGCTAGTTCCCTATTGCATACACTACGTACATAGTTTGAAATTGTAGCTCGTTCGTTTCTGTGTAAAGTGTAAACACTTTTTGATAGGGTTGCCGTTTGATACGAATTTCAGTATCGACAATCGGACCAGTTAAATCGATTATCGATCGCGATAATCGATTTAAAAAAATATCGATCGATAATCGATAATCGAATCAAAATTAGGCCTAAACTTGCTCGTATACCGACGCGGACCATGGACCTTTTGCGAGTGCATCCTTTTGTTCCTTCTATTTGCTCAGAACAGGGTTTTTCCACGCTATAATAGCAACGTCTTTCACGAGCTCCCCCTCCCCCCCCCCACGCGTCTGGCCGGCGCGACGAGAGCGAGCTAAGTGGAGTAGACAGACCGCGCTATGCTACCCGGCTTGAGTGTTGTCTTTGTGAAGGTCGTTCTTCTTGGAAATCGTGGTTCTGTGAAGTTTCATTTCAGCTTTTGTTGAGATTGTCGTTCATTCATTTACGAGATATTATCAGTTTAAACTATTCAATGCTTCGATATTTATTACGAGATGAGATGAATATTGTTAGACATTAGTTTGGAAGACGACGTAATATTGGTGTGAGAGAACTGATAAGATAATATTATCGTAGATCTACGGAAAGATGAAAAGCGATTACGAGTTGGCGTGGAGTGGGGAGGAATGCATCTCGATAAAATACTTGTTGACCTTGCTTGGCCATGACGCGCCGAGGTTGTGCAATCAGCGTCTGATCGGCGCGGGAAATGGAGCCGCCCGAGCCGAGCCGGCCCGTAACATACACGCGTCATGCTGGTGGCCTATACTGCACAATGCAGGCGCTTCGTACTTCACGCCTTACGAGTGTTGTAGATCTCGCAGTGGACGCATTTTTCACGGAATAAAGCGATTAATATCTTGACTGGTACTATTTTATGAAGTTCTGCAGAGCGGGCGGTAAATTACAAAATTCGGGCGGGCGAGCTATTCGATTATCTGAACTGAATCGATTATCAATCGTTTCGGGAAATAATTGTATCGATCGATATATCGATTATCAAACGGCAACCCTACTTTTTGACACTGGCCATGGAGATGGAAGCTAGTCTAGTGTAAAAGCAGTTTTTGACGCACCAATTTTGAACTCTGCTTTCGTACTACTACCATCGTAATACGCCTTTAAAAGTGTCAAGAGATGGCGCTAGTGGTTACCGCGCGAAAACAAAGATGTCGGCTACGATGAGGTCGCTCACGCTGGTGCACCGTGAGGCTCTGTATGCGAGGACTCCGTCAAACAGGGGCTATTTACATTATTTGATATGAGTGACATTTTGTAAATGCATTACATCGTTTCATTCAAACGGGAATAAATAATGTTGTACTAATGGTGGCATAGTTAATAATCTTCGTTGTTGAATGAATATGCATATGATGTCATACTTGTGTGAGATGTGCCTAGTGCACAACGCTGAAAATCAACTTTTATCTTGAACACATATCGCAACACAACTGGTACCTACTTTCCTTCGATTCCAAACTAAGTATTCTACTTAGGCCTTTAATATTAAAAATCAAAGGATCGAAATAGTCAAGTTTGCATAAAACTCAGACTCAGAGAAGGCAAATAGAGAATTCTTAGCATTCCTATTAGTTTGCAAATAAACTTTACAGAAAAATGAAACATAACTGGGACCTACTATTTTCATTTTTAATCTTTTGTAACAATAAAATAATCGTAAAATAAATAGTCATTTTGCAATAACAAAAGTCAGAATATACGAATTGTAATAGACATGGCCCTACATGATATGAAATACACTTTAACCAGTAATAATCAAATACTACACAATAAAGCTTTATTACCGAAAATGGAAATAAAGTGAAGTCCACATATACTTGCCAAACAAAAGTGACATAATAATAAACAATTATTGTGCCAGACATCGCTCCAAAATAATGGTAATTAACCATTAATTAAACACCATTGAGCCTATTTGTGATTCATTTATTGGGAGTACTAAGAACTTCATACTAAATTGCCAAGTTTATAGTTGTTTGGAAACAATGAAAATAAAATTCGAAAGTAGATAATAAAAAATGTTTTCTACTACACTTGGGCCTAATCTTAAGCAATTTTTAATGAGTATCTTTCTCTGCATTTTATTTTGTATTGTAACTAAATAAGCAGGTTTGCTACACGTCAATTGTAAAACATCTTAGGCCTATATTTCGTTTCGTAGGAATTAAAATGTCCTAACTGCCAAGGGACAAACTTGTCTGTATGTCGTCTGTTGTCTAACCATGGAGTTATAAATAGTACTGGCGTATGATCTAACTACGTAGGCCCTATACATGGTCGTGTGAGTATATTTGGGAGGAAATGTATACAAAGATATTCAAATGTGACTGATCCAGCATTCACTTTTTACTGAGTAAACCTTAGGTAAAACGTTCAGTGAAGATTTCTGATGGTGGGAATCAACTCGTCGACCTTTCAAATAATATGTGTCTCACGTGAACGGCAATGGGATGTTTGAACTACCACTATCGATATTGCAAATTACTGAACCCTTTAACAAACAATTGAATACATCTTTCAGCGAGTTACTGAATTTTTATAGTTTTATCATCCGTGGAATAAAGCAGACTAGCTATTATAGTATTTATATTCTATACTGAAAAAGTACAATTATTATTGTTATTCTGATTACAATCCATACCTACAATATTGTTGTTTCGTGTTCTAAAATCAAAATACTTACTGTTTGTTTATAAACCTTGAGGCCTAAACCACTATTATTACTATCCGTAGTCCTGAATAATATACGTAATTGCCCATCTTCGATGTTTACTCAGATGCCAAGCCATGATGTATTCTCACAAAACTTTGAGAACCTAGATCTTGGCTTTTTTAACTATGCTATGGATCTTCTTGGTTACAATTTCCGTGCCGACTTGTTAATGGGTTGGTTAGTGGCTCATTCACGCTTATATGGCAGATCTCAGACACAGCAATATCGTCGGAGCCTGTCAGTGTTGGGCATGGTCACTGACATTGAACTTTAAAGTCACCCCACTAAAATCAGTTATCATAACTGATGGCGATCTAGAATAATAATTTGTTTATATTTATTTCGACTATCCATCTTGGACCGAAAACTCGCGTGCGTTGTAAGTTTCTAAACGCAATGCGTTCACACCCTCCTCCAGGAGCGACACTCAAATCACGTTTCGCGTTCTCGCTGGCGGTGTGCGTTTCTCTTTTACACGCGAGATAGTCACTACATAATAACTAATCAATTTGTTTTTCTCAACTTTATAACGTACGTATAACATAAATAATCCCGCTGAGATGGATTTTTTAATTTCTGGATTGATTAACATAAAAACACTAATCAATATCAAATAACATTTAATTTTTAACTGCGGAGTGGGCTGGCATGCAGACCAATAATCCGACAGCTTGTAATCTCGCCAAAAATGTATTCAACAACCAAGTATTACGTTCATTCGCACAACGTTCGCTAACGCCAAATAAGTAGTGTGTGCATCAGTTCTTTCAGTGTTAACAGGATTATTGGCAAATAAACCTATTATTACTACTACTTGGATCCAGGGATTTTGCAAAAGGCGGAAAATTTAGTCGCGTTGATGGACGAGATTTTTTGAAAGTTTTATGTATGCGTGGGATCTCTTTACTTTTTCAAATTACATTACAAAAAAAGATATTTTTGCTTAACCAGTTCAGTGGTTATGACCAGTTATCTCATCATGACAGGTTTGTCCCCGCAGCGTTCTGGATGTAATATTCAGTCTTACGCATTTTGAAACGCTCCAATAGTGGCCGTAACGAGCTGCATTTGAATATTCCTGCTGGCTTTGAAATATTATCCTCAGTGTTAGTTTACTCAGTGGCTCACAGATAGCACCACATGTGAATAGTTTTTTTATTGGTTGGCAGAAGAAACTCCACCTTTTTAGGGCGGAGTTTTGGGAGAAGTGTGTTACACAATGCTATCAACATATCGTAAGCGTATTTATTGATGTTTATTGATATTGACGGAATTATTGATAGTTTGTAGAGAGAATAATTTCAGTGATATTGAAAGTGAAGCTGAATTTGATAGTAATATGTTTGTAGAAGTGTCTAGACAGTGAAGGTGAGTTTGGTTTTCTGGAAATAGAGTAATTCGCATGTGGGGGATTATTCAGATGATATATGATTATTGTCGTGTAACAAACAGGCTGGTCTTATGTAGGCAGGCCTAGACCACGGTTTCCATTCATTGAATTGCTAGTGCTAAATCAACAGCAGATAAGTTTGTTTATAAGTTTATTGAACTAGAGATGTCAAAGAGCTCGCGCGCCCGCTCTGCTTTCGCTCCTTGACCATGAAATAAAGTAGCTAGCGTAAAAGAACTCGCCACTAAAGTGGATTTAAGAAATAAAATGCTTTTTATCATTTTTACCACCCATCAGCAAAATTAGCCATTTATTGGTATTAATTGCGAAAAACACGCCGACCATTCCTTGAGTGTCATTTTTCCACTTATACGATCATTTTGACAGTGTTTAGAAGTGTCTACCTGAAGGATGAAAAACTAAATGATTTTAACTTATTGACTATCGAGCCAAAATCGATAAACCAAGAGCCAAGACAAATCTTCGCACATCATTTACCACTGGTCCAAACTAACCAAGCCTCCATGAATTGAGTTTAAATATATCGATCGTGCCAGAATCAATTGCTTAACTTGGCAATTTTAAACGCACAGAAAATGAGTATTTGGTGAGGTTATTTAAAGAAAAAAGAAAAAGTAAAATAGAGCATAAATTTTAATTTCATTGAGCATAATTTTTCATATCAAAAAATTGGTGGTGGACCCCTACAGAGTTACAGCAGTCACCATGTACAGACATCATGAAGTATCGAGGTCACCGATCTAAACATGCTTGAAGGCGCAGCTGGTGGACCCCTAACAGAGTTACAGCAGTCACCATGTACAGACATCATGAAGTATCGAGGTCACCGATCTAAACATGCTTGAAGGTGCAGCTGGTGGACCCCTAACAGAGTTACAGCAGTCACCATGTACAGACATCATGAAGTATCGAGGTCACCGATCTAAACATGCTTGAAGGTGCAGCTGGTGGACCCCTAACAGAGTTACAGCAGTCACCATGTACTGTACTCGGATGTAAACTCAGGCACCGCGCTGTGACCTCGAGATTTCCCACTGATCACGCTGTCCTTTGTCAACCAGTCGTTACGTATATAATAATAGGATGAGATATTAATTCATCATCATCTGTTGCCAGGTCTAACTTGGGGTTGAGTCGTCATTGAATAAATAAATTATAAAATACATGTCACAGTACAGTACGTATTTCGGTGGGCTTATATAGTCGCTAAATAATTAATGCTTAATGCATACTGTATAAATTTATTATTTGGGATTATCTACAGTCTATTGAGTAAAAATAAAACATGCTAATCGCACAACATAACGCTACTACAATTTTCGAGTCGACTCAAGACTGGCCTTATTTAATAAATTACATAGAAATATCTGGTGGTTTGAAACATAAAAAAACATTTGTTTCAAGTCACCGTGTACGTTTTGTGGATTCGTCCCACGACTGCCGTGATGATGAAACGGTTGTCGCATGACTTTGCCTCCAGTGTAGACAAACAAACAAACCTTCAGTGTTTCTCAATTATAATCTAATGCCTACTATATCAATCATGGTTTAGTTACATTTTAATATTCATTTCTCAAGCTTTGAAACATAACATAACATATTGTTAAGTGACACAGTGACTAAGTTGTAAGTTTCTTTGGTACATGCATTAACATTATTAAAAATTTTAAATACAAAAACAGAGAGCAATTGGCAGTAGGCCTACAGAACTTCAATGACAATATAATGTAGTTTGCAAATACTTTGCATAGTAAAAACAAGAATACCAACCATAGATATATAAATTTCAAATTTTTATCTCCATAGACACGATAAGTATAAAAATTTCAAATTTTTATCTCTTCATCCTAGACACTTCACTTGACTGTGGACTGATGCCTAAACTGGCAATGTTAAGTGTTAACAGCTTACTGCATAGCTTACATGTTGAACACGTTTTGCACAATAATATTACCATACATAACCTAATTCATTCCTAGAGGTCGCAGCCAGACAATTTGTGGAAATTACACTGTAAGTGACTTGTTGTTTGTGAGGAATCCCAAGACTTAAATCTGGTCTTATTTCTAAAAAAAAAAAAAAAAACTCACAAAAGAAGTCTGAGAAGTTGACTGAATGAAAGTGGGACTTCCATAAAAGAGCAGAACAATCTTTTTGCATTATTTTCAATAGTATTTTGGAAGGATCTAACAATCAAAATGTATATTAAAATTTCTACACTCAAGTCAACAAGTGCAAAATTACATTTTTATACAGTGATTTTTTTTCATGTGAGTTTCTACACTCAGATCTACAATGTAATTAAAGTACAATGTGAACAAAACGTTTTCTGCAATGTTTGTTGTGTCCTTATGGTGTGCCATATGCATATGAGTGGACAATGTAGAAGGTTTACTCGAACAAATAAACTTTCGTAATAGGAACTTTTTGCCAGGTGGTACAAATACAAGGTCTGTACCACTACCGGCAGAAAAACGTTTCCACTTCATACCGCAATTATATTGAAAACAGGGTGTGGAGAAACAATAAAACAATCACTCAGAATTTAATTTTGGGCTTGCTGACTGTGGAAAATAACAATAAAGCCGCGTTACATAGGTAACACCGTGGAATGCCCAAGTGACAAGATATCAGGCAAGGCATATTATTGTTGTACTGAAGTGATGCCTCCCAGTGTCATAATATAAACCTTGACTTTACAAGTTTTAAAACCCAGCCCCAGGCATACAAACCAGGGAAAGAACGTTTAAATGTGAGTGACATTAACTGTCTACCATTTTAGCTGATTTATGAACATTCTACGTAGGATTGAAAAAAAAATTAAAACACAAATTTTAACATTGAGTTAAACAATAAACATGCATGACTACTTGTAGTATAAACGTTATAACATGCAGAGAGTTCACCAAGCATACGTGGGCACTCGTCTCGTCTCTTGGAGCACGGTACACAGTGTTTCCTCAGTCCGCAGTCAAAGTAGGGACTCCACCGGGTCTAGAACCTACTTCTTGTCACCAATTCAAAAGTTTTGTTAATCATGATATAATGATCACGTGACCCAGAAGTCGACACACCACCTAAAAGTAGCATATTTCAATTTCAGGCAGTTAAGACCGTTCTTACTGCTCGCAGCAGAAACAAAACAAATAAAATAAAGGTGTATTTAGCCATTCTGTTACGGAACTGTTCTTTACAGAACTTTTCGATTTCACGACATGAAGTAGGGTACGTTACCACTTGTATTTACCACGTAATACATACCTAACATTTGGTTTAAATTCACAGCCACAACAATGCAGAGGCAATGCTCCATCATGTACTATATCAACTCTTTTCACTGGAACATATTAGGTCTATGGCAAGCAAACTTTAGCTTTCATAGTAGGTAGGTATATAATTTATAACAGGTAGCAAACAACACTCAATACCATACATGCAACATATCACAGATTTAGGTCTTCCCAGTAGATTAGTTTTAGTTCTTTTAGACCTAATATCAAGTCAAAAGCTAATGTAAAAAAATACAAGATAGGTACAACTAAGCCAGCTTAGTAGTAGGCCTATTTAGCATCCACTTAAAAGTAGATTTTAATAACATAGCACTGGGACATTTAGAGCCAAACAGTGCCACTTATCAAATGAGGTTGTTGCCACTATTGGACTGGTACCAAGACCACTATGGTATATTGCGGTTGCCTACAAATGAGTACAAACTTACAACATACATAATTACGTGCATAATTGCTGCATCGTTATACACTACCTACAGAACTTATGTCTAGTAAAGCAAGGACGTATCGTTGTCCGTAAAGCTATTGGTGGGACTGTAAATACACCTACAGAATTCAATAATGTTCTCACGCACACCTAATTTAACAAAAGTGTATAGAATACTGCAGGGTAGACTGGCTTTAGGGTGTAACAGCTCACAGTAGCACAAGGATAAGAGCAAACAAACAAATGCAACTGGTATTCTTCTCCGGTGAACTGGAGTCAACAAAACTAAAATACGTATCTAGAACTACGGTATGTCATCACCTGCTACTGACATATGAAGGTGGCAGTGGCGTAACTGTGGGGGGGGGACAATTTTGATTTGATACGGCTATGAGATATTTATTGAGATATTTTTCTTATTTTGTAAAAATAAACTTTAAGAACCGGAAAAAATCCGGCACTGTGCACGGCCCCAGACCTACATTAGCTGGGGGGCCTCCCCCAGACCCCCCATTCTACACAATCATGTACTTTACCCAGGACAGAGTGTATGTCATAAATTATTTTTGAATGACACACTGAAACCAGCTACTTTGAACGGCGGGACCCTTAAGTCCCGCCGCGTTGTTGGATGAGCGTAATTGGAGCATTGAGCTGCCATATTGTGTTATGCGGATTTTCTGTTGTTCTGTGAAAAAATCATTACTAAGTTGACAATATTTTTTAAATTTAAATTAAATCAAATAAAAAATGAACTTAAAAATTATTTTTTTTAATTAATCGTAATTTTTAAAAAGGAAAAAATCGTAATATTGAAATTTTCATAAGAAATAATTATTCGATTGCCCACAAATTTTACACGAATATATTAATTCATAAAATTAAGGTTCTGTGAAAAAATCATTACAATAGGATAAAGCATGTAGGTGTTGTAAGTCAAAGAATTGTTTTAAAAAAAGAAAAAAAAAGAAATTTCAATTTTCATGAGAAATATTTTTTTGATTGCGCTCAAATTTTACACGCATATACGCGTTTCCAAGCAAAGGGTGGCCTACCTGGTGGCAAATAATGCAACTGTCCGATCAGTGATAGGCGGAGGAGCGCGCTATGTGCTTACTTGAAGAACACATGTCATTCCGTGTTTGTCACTTATGAGCTACTTTGAACGGCGGGACGCTTAAGTCCCACCGCGTTGTTGGATGAGCGTAATTGGTGCATTGAGCTGCCATATTGTGTTATGCGGATTTTCTGTGTTCTGTGAAAAAAATCATTACTAAGTTTCGACAATATTTTTTAAAATTAAATTAAATTAAATAAAAAATTAACTTAAAATTTTTTTTTTAAAATTAATCGTAATTTTACAAAAGGAAAAAATCGAAATATTGAAATTTTCATAAAAATAATTATTCGATTGCACACAAATTTCACACGAATATATAAATTCATAAAATTAAGTTTCTGTGAAAAAATCATTACATAGGATAAAGATGTAGGTGTTGTAAGTCAAAGAATTGTTTTAAAAAAGAGAAAAAAAAAAATCAATTTTCATGAGAAATAATTTTTTGATTGCGCTCAAATTTTACACGCATATACGCGTTTCCAAGCAAGGGGTTGCTACCTGGTGGCGAATAATGCAACTGTCCGATCAGTGATAGGCGGAGGAGCGCGCTATGTGCTTACTTGAAGACACATGTCATTCCGTGTTGTCACTTATGAATATTGTACAATCACAGGTAAATTGTCGTTGCTCTCACCAAAATGCTGTTTAATTGAAGATTATCAAAAGCATGGGGTGCACCAAAATGATAAAATCGCTCTCCATATGCGGGATTCAAGACCATGTCAACAAGAAATAATTTACTAATTTGGACCTGGCGCCCCATGCACCCATGAGACACCGAGGATGGCATTTGTATCCATATAACAATTCTCTAATTATAATATCGTAATAATCATTGGTATATATAGGCTTTATACCAAATATAGGCTACAGAGTACGATAAAATACTAAATCAAATTCAAACCATCAGAATGTTTACAACGCGGTTTACAACTCATAGTAAACACACACACAGTATAGCTTAGGCACTTTTAATTGAGACTATACTGTCTTAAGTTTTATTATGATAAATTAATTATATAAACAAAGTCATAATAACAATAATAATATTAATAACAAAACAATAACAAACATACTATTTGTATTAGGGCTTATGCACAAGTCAAAGTCCTTTTCAACCTTATATAATTAATGCAGGCCTAAATATACTGTTTACCGTCATAATCATTTATTACATTATTACATAATATTATAGGTCTACATTATATCATGATAATACGATTTATATTATTATAGAATAAGAATAATGATATGACCTACAAGATTTTAAAGCTGTCTGCAGAATGACGCGTCATGGCCATTATTGACATACAAACAAGGATAAAAATTGGCCATCGTCTATTCAATAGGCCTAATTTTAGTAAAATGTATATAAAAACCGGTAGTCCTGAGTGTATAATGATATGAAATATATATAGGGTTTACTCCGATTGCGTTCACATTGTATAAACGAAGTAGAAAAAGTACAAAGAAGTGTAGGGCTATTTGGGGTTAGAAGCTCTTTTGATTTTTGGTAATCAAGTAAATTATTGAAATTATTATTATGGGCAACATTTTCTGGCAAAAGTATTATTATTTTCATCATTCAACGTTATTTGATACACTTGTTTCTGTGAATTAATAGTTAACAGTGTAATTTGTTTTTTTTTCGAGCTAATATCATCAAATAACTCAATATTTGTTGTAATTTAAAATGGCATTAAATTCCCTTTTTAATAAAGCCGATCCCCAAAACTTACGAATTTTAACTAATAAATAACGCTGCAATATGACATAATCAACAATGTTTTCGCAAAATGACCAGAAATGTAACAAAATCAAAGTTGAAGCACTGATATACAGCGCCCGCCGTAAGCAGCTCGCTTCTATCACCGATCGTGATCCGACATGTTGCATTTTAGTGCTGCCATCTATCTTTGCTTGGAAACGCATATATAAATTTATAAAATTAAAGTTCTGTGCAAAAATCATTTTTTTCGAATAAAGCATGTAGGTGTTGTAGAATAAAGTTTCAAAAAATCAAAAAACAAAATCGTAAAATTGCAATTTTCATGAGAAATAATTTTTCGATTATGCTCAAAAACGTGGCAGTTCTAAGTTAACAGATTTCGAAGGTCTCCATAAAATTTCATTGCAATTGGAGTATTGGTTTAGCCGGAATCGTGTTAACAAACAGACAAAAATACAAACCGAAAAAAAGAAAGAAAAAAAGAAACATTACGGATTTTTTTCTTCAGTGTAGCTAAATGGAATCTTCGCTACGCTCATCCAAATATACTCCACATTAAACACTTCATCTGGGCAATAGGCCACTTTCTGAATATGTTATTCACAATAAAATGTACGTGATTTGTTAAAGTGATTAATCTCTGATCTTCATTATATTGCATAGTCATACAGAGCATTGATCTTTTGATTTGAGGTTACAAAAATGTTTGCCTCTCCAAAATATAAGGGCCACTCCCACTGTCAACAGGAATAATCTAACTAGCTAAAATTAGAACTGTCAATATTTACAAAGACTAACATCCGAGAGGTTATGCAAAGGATGGATGAGAATGAGAGCAATATAATTGTTTGCAGGTGTAGGCTATGTCTAGTGCCTACACTTCAACCTCCTACCCCACTACGGTATCTTGTAGCTTATTTTACTACCAAACAAGAATTAGTTGGGCCTACGTGTCCATTAGAACCCTACTTACTTTCCAACACCTCTTACCACGTGAAACTAGCTAAGTTATTTTCTGTCTAGGCCTACACTCCTAGGTCTACCTTTAAGCTAGATAGTGTACATATAAACTAGGTACTACTTTACAACTTAAAAATGTTTCTATGAACCTACATTTGTTATATTAGGTTTGCTTGATTTACCCACACAAATGTGTAATTGTGTTTTATTTCAGAGTGTAGGGACAAAAAGTGTAGACCCACACTTTCTACCTGTAGCACTTTTCACTCCTACTAATTAATATCATATTTATTAAAATCTGCCAAAACCTTATTAACAAAGCTAGACATGAGAAGTGCATAGGATTAAATTTGCAATTAGTCTAATGTGGAACTACACTTCAAAAAATAAAAAAAAGTACTTAAGCAGATGGTAAAAAAAGGCCCAGTCTTATGGTTTGTTTATATTTAAAGTGTAAAATAAATAGTACGTAAGTTTCTTTTGCTAGACCTTGTAACCAACAGTAAGGTTATGCTAATAGTGCCGAGCTCTAGGCCTGAGTAATTAGTATTTACTTATTATTAATTTATTATTAACAACACATCACAAGTAGACCTGTCCACCTGTATCATTGAAGTAACATTGATGTATCATTGAGCACAAAAAAACATTGCCCATACAAACAGTATAGTTGAAGGTGGGAACTGCGGCTTGGACCGTGCTGCCGATAATCACCGGGACGTTTTATTTTATAGTACCTAAAGTGTAGCAACCAGCAAGTGCAATGACGTCACTGCACTGCCACCACATCTCCAAGGTGTAGGTAAAACAAACAAACCTATAGAATGAGTGACTATAGACTACTTAGGCCTATTTGTCTTTCTAGACACAAACAGTTTGCATCTCAACTACAAAACTACTGAACAAACTAACTGGCTCCAAAAAACATGTCTAATCCTTAACGCCTTGTTCGATCAGCTTAGCATTAAGTTGGATCACAGTCTCAGCAAAAGGAATGTCCTTCATTTTAATAAAATCAGAGATGACAACATTGATCCCATTTTTCCCCGGTTGCTGTTTTTTCAACCATGGAATTATTGCTTTGTTACAAGGAGCTCCACATCTTTTCTCCAACGTAGATAGGAGATGCCGAGCTACGAACTTGACATCGGGAGTAAGAACACACTGCGTAACCAGGCCCGAGTTCGCTGGCCTCGTAGCCATCCTTCCTTCCAAGAACGAAAACATTTGCTCCACGCTAGTCGTTTCTGGCCACGGCGTCGGCCAACTATTACCAGGCCACATTGTAGACAGACCAGCTGCCGCCAAGTCACGATAAATAATAATTACCTGGTACCAGTTCTCTCGCATCCAACGCAACGTTATCTGCTGCAAGTTGCGTGGAAGGGGACACAGTCTGTTACCAAACAGATTTCCCAGCATAGACATTAAATGAGAATGAGCCTCGAGAGTAAAATCGTAAAAGTGTTGAAAATCTAATATGATTACTTCCTGTGGATGTTGAGTTAAGAATTTATCAACTTCATTGAGCGTCAGCTTAATCTCATTGCCGTAAAGACCGTGGACTATGAACAGATCTTTGCTTTGAGCTTTTGTTGCCAAACGAAGGTCAAAATATCTGCAATGCATAACATGAATACAAATTCAACATAGGCCTACGGTACATTAGTTGACATATCTATATGATGACCTATAGTAGGCCTAGGGCCTTTGCCTAACTAATCATTCTACAAAAACACAACTTGCACATTTACCATTCCCATGCAGTGGTAGCAAATTATGTGTTATGTACAAAACCTTGGCAAGTGTAGGTATTACCTACATAAACTAAGGGATTAAGCATTAGGTAGGGTGACCATAATTATTAAAGCGAAAACCAGGACACGTGGACTTTCGGCTTGTATGGAAATGGACTTGCGTGGGCTACAAGGGGTCTGTGGCGGAACATTTTTGGGCAATTTTTCCCTCAAGATAGCCCGTAGTGAGATTTTTGGTTTATTTGGATTAAGGACGCGTTAACCGTTAGGTCATAATGCACCACTCTAGAGTCTAGCCTAAGGGAGGGGCCCATGCTGGTCAGAACCAGCCACGGGTAAGGGGAGGAAGGGGGGTTTCTCACGTCGCGGTCGTCATCGTCTTTGTCATCGTTCGTTGTGTCATTGTCATCGTCGCCGGAGGGTCGTCAAGGGAAGGGGACAAGGTCCCCGACGACGATTGCCAGAGCTCACCTCTAGTTTCGGGGAGTAAGATACTCCGCTCTTTCTAGCTGATGTTTGCGAGGTGGACTTTTTCTCTTGAATCGCCTTTTACGATTAGCAGAGCCATGCTCTGGGCCAATTCTACCCCGGGCCCAGACGGGGTTATAGGTATACAGATTGGATTGGGGGCTGGCCTTTGCCAGTTTGCCTTGAGGGTGCGGCGCAAGTAGAAGAGTCAGGTTCCACTCGTAGGTCAGGAAACAATAGTAGGCGCAATGACGTTGAAAACTTCAATGTGACGTATAACCACCAGCATTTTAATATTTCACAACAAATCAAGATTGTATTTCGACCCTTCGCGCCTCTACCGGAACATGCAAACTACCGGTATGCGAAAAATTTTGCGGGTATTTTTGCCTTCAAGATAAGATAGCCTTTATCTGAGCAAGGATGACACTTAAGCATACTCATTGCAATATTACTGAGACTGACTTCTCTGCGCTAGCTGACTACGAGCCGGCAGCCCCCCACCCCTACCCCCTCAAGCCGAGACAAGTCCAAGCGTCATTGTAGGCTTTTATTGAAGGTCACTACAGCAATAGCAATAGTAGGCCTACTCTGAATTAACTTGTAGGTCTAGGTAGGCCTATTAGCTTTCATTTAAAAAATAATATTGTTTATTAATATAAATTTAAATGGAAAATATGAACTAATAGGACGAACTCTTAAAACCAGGACATTTTGCTATCCCGTGAACTATTTTCGGGACACCGGGCAGGCCACAAAAACCGGGACAATCCTGGTAAAACCGGGACGTCTGGTCACCCTAGCATTAGGTAGCTCTATAAAGGTCCTAAAGCCTCTTTAGTTTGCAATGGGGATCAGAGCATGCAACAAGTAGGGGTACTTGTGTAGTTGGTGTGACCCAACTTTTCAAAAAAAAAAATTTTTTTTTTTTTACTCAACCTACAAAACCTTTAACGTCGCTATTTAAAACAGAAAATGACTTTTATAATGGAAAAGTACTTTCGTTTAAAATAGCGAGGTTAAAGGTTTTGAAGTTTTTTTTGTTCTGTTACACCAAAAACGTGATGATTCTATTTTAGATTTTTGGTACTGGAATGTAATAAAATAGTACACAATGAGTTGTTCTTGACTTATTTCATCAATGGTGAGTGTTTATGTTGATTTTAGTTGAAAAAAACGGTATTGAAAAGTTGGGTCACACCAACTACACAAGTACCCAAGTGGGCATGCGTAGAAGGTAACGGAAGTCATCCATAAAGAATTAAGCCGTAGTAAATGATTGGCAAATAGTGTGTGAATGAAACTTAATTCCAACTAAAGGGACCAAAATACATAAAAGCAACTTATAGGCCTAACCAACAGCAATTGTGTGAAAATAGTGCTCAAGTGTCGCACCTTATACCGCCATTCAGCTGGTCCGTTATGTTGATGTGTTGTGTCAAAGACCAATTATATATGCAAGGTTTTATCAAAATACCAAATAACTTGCATAATTGCCTTATTGCTGGTTCGGTATCAGGGGAGACGGAAGAATTTCTGGTCAAGCTGTAGCTGACAGAGTCATGAGATCCTGCAAGACAACCTCATAACCTCAAAATCGTACTCGAAACATAGGCTACCCTGGGTAGTCCCTAGCCTAAGAGGAAGTAGGACTCAAGTAATCCATTAAAGCATTACAATAAAAATTACCTGGAATAGCCAAGTGGATGATTGGAGCGCGTTTCAATGCTTCTGGTAGTTTTGTCATCCAGTTTTCCAAGTCACTGCAAGAAAGTGACAGAAGTTCCTCGTTCGCCATTTTTGCTTTCGGCCTTTTTCCTTCTAGCGTACACGAAACTCGACTTGTATGAACAAATTCATAGTTCCTTGCGATGCGCTCTTTCTAGAATTATGTAACCAGGAAACCCATAACAATTACGAGCTTTTCATCTTCATTGTCTTGCGATTTTACTCTCAGGCATCAAGGGCAGGCGCCATGACAGTTGTTGAATGTTGACAACACGCACAGCTCACTAAACTTGAAGTGACCTTGGCGTGTCTGGTTCTATCAGGCGGTGGGAATTTAATTCAACCCGCCATCTGGCAGCGAGCATCCTATCTGAAAATCGATAAAATAAACGGCTATTAATAGTTTTCTATGTAATTCAACCTTTGAATTTTTTTTTTTGGTACGAGGACTCTAAAAAGTCAATTGCCAAGTAATTTTTTTTATGATTTTGAGTTTAAAATTTTTACTTTTTTTACCACGAAAATGGTTGGCTTGGCGCTCGTCTACAGGCGAAATGATCTTACTAATTTTCAATGCGAAACTAGGGAGAAAGAATGAAATGCTTGGCTCAACTTCTATATCTCACAGCATTCACAGCCGAAGACTTAGGAAGGAGAGCTTGGCTGCCGTTTTTTTTTTTTTACAATTTTTTGTATTTTGGGGGGATATACCATCTAAACTTAAAACCCTATTATTTATACCAACATAATTACCAAACTTAAATGAAATGGTCCCGGGTACACAACACATGACTCACTCACTCATCTAACAACGACTTAGGCGTTTTCCTAGTCTAGTTGGCTAGGGCCGCCCTTATACCCGAAAACCTGTTCCCGCTGGTTCAATCCCCTGGTCGCGGGAAAGATTTGTATCTTTCTGGAATGGTATTTTATAAAAAGCCGTATTAAACGTGTGTGAAACTCGCCCTCCTTTCCCCATATCAGTGTAGACTATCATTCTGTGAACAAACATATGGAAAACATAGCCAGTACGAAATACGTGTATTAGATTTGCAAGGTTTTACTCAATCTCCGAGCGGAATTGTGGGTACCTTGACGTGTGCAAAATTCGATTACGTTCGATCCTAAATATTCCTTCTATCACTAGCTACAACATCCCAGACAGTTCATTACACTTCCCTAAAAGTCCTTCTCCATCGTAATTCTACTAGTCTTACTAACACATCCCTGAGTTTTGAATACACGTAGCTTCTTGTCCAGCTCTAATCATCTATGCGTGGAAAGTTTTGCAACACTCTACAAACAAAACAACACAATAAAAAACCTCCATAATAAGAGAAACTATTGTTACGCATTTTAAAAATAATTCCCATTCGACATGCAGATTGTCACAACGCCAGCCGGTGTGCTCGTGCCCAAGAAAAGCGAGATATTACGTGAGTTAATCAGATGTGGAATGAAACGCCCCTCGTTACTTTTTAACCTGCGTTTTATCGCGCTGGTTTGAACTTGACAATGTGCCAAGATAAGCGATATCGCCACCCTCAGCCCACAACGTAATACTATTTCAAGTTCTTTCAAGTACAATGTCATTGCTGGAAATAAAAATTGAAGTCGGAAACTAGAAATACACCCGTTAGAAGCGATATCGCTACTTTATGTGCACAGTATTCGCAAGCTGGAGCATGGTGGGTGTGCCGTACAAGTCCGCGTACATAAATCTGTTAGTATTTCCGAATGTTTGCCCTTCAAAATTTCGTCGCGGAGTCTGACACCAGTCTTCCGAAACAGGCGCCGGGCACCTGGGCTATGTGGGAGTTCGCAGTTCTACTGTGGATTCTATTTTCTTCGCGGTTTATTGGTTATTTCACGAGTTTACACCTATAATATATCAAATCAATAGAGAGAGGTATCTCACGCTCACTCTTAATTCTGGGAGGTCATAGGTCGATACCCGCCACTGGCAATATCATCCCAAGGTTTTCTTCACGGGTTTGACCCTCAAAACAGTTGAAATAGAAAAGCAAATATATGTGTTTTGTGGCCATACGCTAGGTGGTTGTGGTTGTATATAATAGTGACATATCCCCTGAACACACCAGTGGCCACGTAAACTACAAGTCCCCTCTTCGCCGGTGTCCGAGCGTCCTGAGTGGGGCAGTCGGGGCATACAGCGGCGAAGAGGGTTCACCCATCCACCAAGTTACCCGAAAAGGGCACTCTTGGAAATTAAACTACTTTGCCTTAAAAAGTGAATTTGATCCAAGTTCCAGTTCCTTTTTCAGAAAAAGGAACTGAAACGTTCCGCAAAAGGACTTCAGTTCCTTTCAAAGTGATAGCATTGAGTATATAACCATTTCCATACTCAAAGGTTGTAGGAGTCAATTATCATACGTTAGTAACGTACTTTTAATTGAGTAAAGTGATAAATAGAAAAATATTGACGAAATATTTCCCAATGGAACACATGGGGAATCCCAAGGTACGTTTTATCTACTGTAGTTGACGAGGTACGGGAATTCGACGAGGATCAACGGCGAAGGATTACAGTCCCAAGAAATATTCTCACGTAAACAGTTCCTGATGTTAAGAAAAGGACACAGTTCCCATAAGTCCTGTGCTAGAACGCGTTCCTCCCCAAGACTGCAGGGGGCAACATTGTACACAGATGGACAACGAGTAATTCAGTAACACCCGAGATTCTCAGGTGGAAACCAGTGATCCTACTTAGCCTTCCACTGTTTCCAATGAGTTCCCTGGCTCGCGCTACAATTAGTTCGAATCAAATCTCGGCGTGAAAGATGGATTTAGAAAAGATAATGCCGAAATGCATCTCCCGGTGTACTGCCAATTTGTACACATGCGCGAAGACAACCTATTTCTTGTGAGCTAGCAGAGATTTCGCACCAAAGCTTCGTAGTCGCGTCAGCGAGAGAGTTTGGGCAAGATAGTAGTCAAAATGCTCAGCCCTCAGCGTAGTTCCAGGAAAGTCACGTCGTAGTGGGGAAGGAACTCTCATGAGGGTCCCACAGTATAATATACGTAGAAGCATGTTCGGGTGATAGCTAGATGTTTCCCATGGGTCCCACGTGTCCAGATCTTGGGGAGGAAACGCGTTCTGTCTTAGTAATCAGGAATTGAACCGAATTTAATGTTCCTCTATCTAAGTTCCTTTCGCAGTCCGTAATCCCTCGAATCCAAGTACCTGATATCTAACTGCCGTATGAAAAATATTTGGCGAGACAACTTGTGTTTTCGAAAAATGACGTACACCCTCGTCAGAATGGCCTAGGGAACCTACCACTTTAACAACATTAAAAGTTTTGATAAATTATTAAATCCTATCACCCATGTATTATTATTTAAATCAGTGATGATGTAAGGAACGTTGAAGAACCTAGTTTCTTTGGGCAATGAGGAACGTCACAGTTCCTATTTTTGGGGGAAAACGTGGCCCAAGAACTCGCAACACTCCTCGGTGTACACTCACTTTCACATTCCGAGTCCCAGCGTGGAATCGAAACCAATTTGTTCTGGGTGAGCTGGTTCTTCATTAGAGCTGCGCACTGATGACTCGAATGGTTCGTTCTTTCATGGGTGCGGTGCAGGTTCATTGGACCCATTCCAAATGTTGGAAGTGTGATTTGTGTAGAGTCAACACATAACAAAAAATTGTAGAAATACAGCCAAACCTTTACACAATCAAAAGATTATTGAGATCATAAATAAAAAAGGGCAAGCTCATCTCCACCCCTCACACATATGCGCAATTCTTAATTCATAAACGTACAAGTGTCCCATAACAGCATCCTCGAAAAAAGCTTGCAAAATAAAATTAGCAATCGTATTACGTTTAAACTTAATTAGAAAAAAGAACATTGGATGAACTATTACGTTTAAATAAGTTAATCGCAAAATTCTATCTCTTGCCAAAGCTTTCGAGGATGCTAGAATGGACACTGTACGTTTATGAATTAAGAATGCGCCAAATGTGAAGGGTAGATGAGCTTGGCCCTTTTTTTCGATTCACTCCATTCTTTTGGTGTGGTAAGGTTTGGTTATTTCTACAAAGTTTTGATTATGGGTGTGATACTCCATTACTCTTTTCAAGTTCCATTGCAAAATTTATTGTAAAATATAATAATTTTATCAACAGTTGATGTTAATTTTAATGGTCATTAGCAATAACACAATAGGATTGTAACAATATCTCGACCCGGATTCATGATTACATGTGGGTATAGGTGGTATAACCATGGTATAACGACGGTATAAGGAGCCTCTGGTTAAGTTAGGCAACCTCACATCCAGTTAAAACTCGTCCCATAATACCAACAAAGCGCCAACTAAATCTGTTCACTTTACACCCTGTCACTCGCATCCACAGCCCCACTTCTGTAAATCCAAACAGATTTATCCCCCAAACAAGAACATTGAAAATTTGCACAGTTTCCTGTTTTGGTGGTATATAGGACAGAGAGTTTTGCGTGAGCCATTGAATGTAAAAAGAATAGGTGTATTATTTCACGTACATTTTGTATAGAATAGCGAGGACAATCATCACTTATGTTTATCTGCATTTTTTTTTTTATTTTTTTTAAACCTTGTTTTATTTATTTTTTATATTAACGTCCACCCATCCTATTCAGTTATAAAAACTGCATTTACAAAGGAGGATCTATTCACACTAAATTAAATCTAATTACATCAGATGCAGAAACAACAATAAATACCATTTTCGTAAATATATTGAAATCAGAGCATTCAGCAACAACAATTGCATTTTAAACACCCCCCCAACAATTTTGGTAACAAATAAAAAAAAAGTACACAACCACCTATGCATTTAATGAATGAACAAATTATGAAAAAAGGTCTGTTAGCCGAATGAAAAGAACAAAGAAAAGAAAGGGGGCGAAAAAAAACAAAAGAAAACAAAAAGAAAAAAGAAAGAAAAAAAAACACTAAAAAAAAGAAAAACGAAAAAGAAAAAAAACTGATTTAGTTAGACCCGATTCCGCCTCAACGAATATGAGGTTTGCCAAAAATCAGGAACAGCAAATCAGGGAGTATAATCAAAAACTTTCGCGGAAAGAAAACACCACAACGCGAAATCTTTATTCTTGTTGATCAATCCTAATTTTGGCGTTCAAATCTTGAAACATTTTAGTCCAAAAAAATCTTGACTACTTATTATATATAATTATATCCAGATATATAAATTATTAAAATTGTTCATGTCAAACTGATCACAGCAATGATACAGGCCACCTAACCCTCAAGTTGCAGTTGGCTCCATCAGTGGGCGGCAATCCAGACAATCTAGGCAGAAAAATATAATTGATAACATACATTGTTTATATCATAAATGCTAAAACAAATTTTAAAAAAAAACTGAAACAAACAAAAGATGAAAAGCAAAATCATTAAAACAAGAACTCATGAAGGTAAATTAACATACACAAATACACAGACAATAACTACAAAAACAAATAGTAAAAATCAATTCTTATTGCTCTTTGATGCATTATCATGCTTCAATTTTATTTTAAAATTGCTATAATCTAGATAGTGTAAACTGTCTTATAACTATTCATAAGAAATGAATTCAATATGGATACGCCTCTGTACATAATGACTTCTAAATGCTTCAGAATAATCTAGGACTTTCCAATGTAGTTTAATTAAAGTAGAATTCTATCACGGATCACAATTTAAAAATATTGGTAGAATACCTAACAAACATACCTTTCAATACTTTGTATGTATTTACCAAGCGCTATACTTCATCCTTCCTCAATAGTTAAAAAACACTCAGGACTGTAAATCTTGGCTCAACGGAAATGAATAAAAACAGATGGTCAATTTCTTCTCGAAGTTACAACATACTCAGTAGAAGGTCTTACTGCCCAAAACCACTAAGCTTTTTTAGTACATCAAAACTAGTTATGTTGTGCGGGAAGTGTGTCGGAACAAGGTTGTGCTGGCCTAGGGTGGCTAGGCTTGTCAAACATGTAATGTATATTAATTTTATCTAGTCCCTATAGCCTAATGGAACTTTAATAAACCTACACTGTTACTGTGTGTTATTATAAATTAATTTGCTACTTCTGGGCCTAGGCCCAGGGCGGGTTTTCTGATTTGTTTATGAGAGTATAATGACAACTTCATTCTCGTTTCACACATAGAAGCCAAAAATTTTAAAATGTCCGCCATTTGTTTACGTTTCGCACTTTCCCAGCCTAACTTCTTGCTTATCAGTCAACAAGTGTCAAGTAACTATAGTTACTTGTTGATTGTAATGCCTAGTGTTATAAGGCCTTATTTTAAAACCTTTATTTGAAAGCCTTCCACAAACTTTTCTAACTTTTTCTTTCAAAAGAGACTATATACTATAACTTAATGTCCATGTAAAATATGAACATTGTAGCCCCACCAGTCTGAGTCTCGAATCGCGGGCCGATGAAACTGACGAATAGATATTAGTAGTAGCGTTAGAAGCAGTACTGTAGCCAGGAGGAGCGACATCCTAAAAGGATTTTGAGATGTTTCAAGCATTTTTTCACAAGAAGGAATGGTATACGCCAATTTTAAAATTTGGCCCACTGTTGTAGTTCACGGTACCTAAACCTCTCAACTTTGATAGTTTTAAGTCCCACATCACGTTACCATGTCGGCTGGGTGGGTGCCGGGTAACACCTCAAAAATCACCCCAACTCTG
Organism: Sweltsa coloradensis; assembly: GCA_024449915.1. Classification (NCBI taxonomy): domain Eukaryota; kingdom Metazoa; phylum Arthropoda; class Insecta; order Plecoptera; family Chloroperlidae; genus Sweltsa; species Sweltsa coloradensis. The sequence goes on from JAMZAV010001304.1 coordinate 109,995, forward strand.
CTTGCCTGTATAAGGTACTTGAGTGTGTTAGCGCGCCACCCGGCTTGGCTGCGGCGCCTTAAACGGGCACCTACGATTAACTTTGTGCAAATGAATCTACAGCAAAGCAAACAAGTATACAAACTAAATATTTATTAATCTTATCGTGTGGACTCGGAAAACAACTATTTTTGTAGGAAGCTTTAGTAATTTGACTGTGAGATCGGCGCATACACGATACAGAAGACTAGAGAGGGTCCACCAGAAGTAGAGAAGCCATTAGAGAGGACTCCCACCAGAGGATAGAGAAGACTGGAGAGGGTCACCAGAGATAGGGAAGCCTATAGAGGGTCTCCAGCGAAGGGAAAGAGCAAGCCTAGAGAAGGTACCAACAGATGAGAGAGAAGCTTAGAGAGGTCCACCATAGGATAGAGAGCCTAGAGAGGCGTCCACCAGAGATAGAGACAGCCCTAGAGAGGGTCCACAGAAGATAGAGGAAGCCATAAGAGGGTCACAGAGAAAAGAAGCCTAGAGATGACTTCACCAAGAGCACAAGAAGCCTAGAGAGGGCACCAGAGAGTTATATTGCTTTTTTTATTTTTTTTTCTTGCCTAGACGAGGAATAACACCCACCAGCGATAGCAGAAGCCTATGAGATGGATCCACCAGAAACCAGAGAAAGCATAGAGAGGGTCCACCCTGAGATAAAGAAGCTTGAGGAGGGTCCACCCGAGATAGAGAAGCTAGGAGAGGGTCACCAGAGATAGACGAAGACTAGAGAGAGGTCACTAGAGATTAGAGAAGCCTTGAGCGGTCCACCAGAGCTAGAGGGGAAGCCTAGCAGAGGATCCACCAAAGAGATAGAGAAGCTCAAAGAGGGGTCCACCAGAGATTAGAGAAGAATAGCAGAGAGGGGTTATCCACCAGGATAAAAAAGCCTAGAGAGGGTCTACCAGAGGAAAGAGAAGCCTTTAGCATGTGATCCACCAGAGATAGAGACCCATCCTAGAGAGAGGGTCCAACCACGAGATAGAGAAGGCCTAGAGAAATATGGTTCACCAGAGAGAAAGAGAAGGCCTAGAGAGGGTCCCACCAGAGAAAGAGAAGCCTAGAGAGGATCCACCCAGAGATAGAGAAGCCTAGAGAGGGTCCACCAGAGATAGGGACACGCCTAGAGAGGGTCACTAGAGATAGAGACAGCCTTGAGAGGTCCACCAGACCAGACCAGACAGAGGGCGTAGGTTCGAGTCCCCATGATATGGCAATGGCATGGTCCAGAGTCATCACGTTTCTTTCATAAACCGTTAAAAGCTCACTATTTATAGAAACTTTCAAGAAAATGAGTAAGAACAACAAAATTAATCAAGCATTCGTTCTTTTAAAAATATGCCACATCAAACACATCCATCACAGATAACAGTGACCTCATCTAGCTACATTTCGTAGAAAAATAGGCTCTTATACATACTAACATAAGATATTACTTCATACTGTTTAATAGCGACCGTACCGTACCACAAGTATTTACCATATACGACAACAATACCAACCCATCCAAAACCCAAGTACTGTGTATAAAAACAATTCTATTAATCTTTGTTTCTCTTAATATTAAATTAGGTTAATGTGATGGAAATGCCGTTACATTGTTATTTTAAGTTTGATAATCCCTGGGCTACAGCTCATTGTAGATCGTCTCCTGATACACATACGACTGTGTACTCATACTTGTATTAATGCACCCAATAAACTAGACTATAGTTTAGATGTTCATTCTCTAGTGTGATTACACTGTACTGAAGGTACTGTATAACCGTCTTAACTTGTGCTGTTAGTCAATGATTAAATAGTAAATAAATAACAGGTGAATACACATAATAACTTTCCTTTAACCAATTTAAGCGATATAAGCACAGACTTCCTAAACAAACTACCACACGTATAATCAGTCACGTAAATCAAAGCGATCCAACGAAAGTTGATAGGCTTGATGTACCTCACATATAATTCCGAACGAGGGAAATATCATAAAGTCATTTGACTCTCGTCGACAAGCAATGATAACATGGCGCGGGAAAAGTAGGGTCTGTAGAAACATAACGCGTTTTGATCGAAAGAGAATGTAAACCTTTATGTGCGAATTCTGAAGCCCAGACTTAATTCCTGAAATCCTCAGTTATATAGTACTGACATTTCTATCAAAAGTATTCTGATTCTAGTATAAATGTTAGTCGTCAGCAGCTGATAAACAAGATCGTCACTGAGCACATGATTGTCCGACATCGTCATTTAGACCAAATACTTGGCAGGTCGCTACCTCCTCACTAAGCACGTAAGTCCGGTAGGTAGGGCCTCATCGAATCTCGATTTACGACTCGCGTAGATACCTGCAGAGGTTGAGGGATTAAGTCGAGACTATAATTTAGTCGAGTTTTCTTTACTGTAAAAACAAAATAAACAACACGATGTTACTAATCTGTGAAAGATTTCCCGCCATTGAGAAGTCCTGTTGTGCTCACTTAATCGCAACGTTCAAGGCATTGTTTACCGAAAATATATGTGAATTTGGACCACCAACATGGCCGCCGCGTAGCATCTTCAAACATGGCCGCCCATATTGACAAATAGCATTAGTCAGACCACGAAGCCCACTAAAATATCCCAACTGAATAGGCCCTATTCTTCTTGCATAGCCCTATGCGCCGATCCAGGTGGTGGGGGTGGCTCCGAGGCAGAGAGGGTGTCTTTGATCGAGGACGGGACGTACGACAGGCGGGGGGTTATGCTGACTTCCCGAAATAGACCGTCGAAAAACAGCGCCAGCGACGTTCGAACCTGACCAACCAGAAAAATTGAGAATCTTACGCAGTTCACATATTATATTACATGAGCCCGCTACCAACTATTTTTAACGTATTAAGGCACGCGCAATGTTATGTCGATTATACTAATTGTTATTTTGAAATAATGAAAATGCCCCACATCATTTTAGTTTTCCGTTCCAACAATTTTAAACTCGATTGAGAAATCCCCTTATACAGCGACCACCACTGTCTGGGGCCGTCCAGCCCCCCTTGCCTCACACCCTACTACCAGCCGCCACTGGCGGGGGGCCCGGCCCCTCATTGCCTCCACTCCCCCACCATTTCGTCTCTGCCAGGGGGCCCGTTTCCGTCTCTGACGTCACGGAACGCGCGAATCACAGAAATAGACGAATCTGGCGAGTAGAGGGAAAACATACATTCCGGACTATTTATTCCATGAGTCGGGTGACGGGCGAAACGACGATCGTTATCCGGTGTCACGGGGCGGCGCGTACCGCCAAGTGCTCAGTTGCTCTACTGGATCATGCTCGGCGAACCAGGGATGAGACTTGTTGCGCCAGCGCTCACTGCTCGGGCTACCAGGGAGTATAGAGAACCTTTGTTGCTCAGTGCTCACTGCTCGGGAACCAGGGATGAGGACTTGTGCTCAGTTGCTTCACTGCTCGTGGAACCTGTGAGAATTGTTGCCTCAGCGCTCACTGCTCGGCGAACAGGCGTGAGAATTGTTGCTCAGTGCTCACTCTCTCGGAACAGGGTGAGACTGTTGCTCAGTGCTCATCCTGCCCTTCCGGGAACCCACAGGGTAGTGAGACTTGTGCTCAGTGCATCACTGCTCAGGGCACCCAGGGGATGAGCTGAGTTGCCTCAGTGACGCACCTGCTCGGTGAAACCAGGGGTGAGACTTGTTGCCAGTGCTCACTGTACCGGGAACCAGGGGTGAGCATCTTGTTCGCTCAGTGCTCACTGCTTCGAACCAGGGTGTGAGACTTAGCGTGTATGCTCAGGTGCTCACTTGCTCGGAGAACAGGGGTGAGACTCGTTGCTCAGTTCTGCACTGCCTTATCTCGGAAACCATGGGTATGAGACTTGTGCCTCAGCGCTCTATCGCTCGAGGATTAACAACCAACCAGGGGTGAGACTTGTTGCTCAGTGCTCACTGCTCGGGAACCAGGGGTGAGACTGTATTGTTGCGCCCCCCCCCCCCCCGCGCCACTGCTCGGGGACCCAAAAACACCCAGGGATGAGACTTGTTGCTCAGTGCTCACTGCTCGGGAACCAGGGGTGAGACTTGTTGCTCAGTGCTCACTGCTCGGGAACCAGGGGTGAGACTTGTTTGCCCAGTGCCTCTACGCTCGCGCCTAACCAGGGATGAGAACCATTGGTGCCTCAGCCGCTCAGCTGCTCGGGAACCAGGGGGAGACTTGTTTGCTCACGCGTCACCTGCTCGGGAAACCAGGGTTTCTCGTGCGGATTATTGCTCAGTGCTCACTGCCTCGGGAACCAGGTGGATGAGACTTGTGCTCCAGTGCCCACGCCGGGAAACCAGGGAGAGACTCTGCCTGACCAGACCGCTGGGGTTTTCAACTAAAGACAACATGATCTTATTTTTTCTTTAGTAAACACTACTTGTACCTTTGTACAGTTAAAAATGTCAAGGTCATTACAATAATTATAAATGAAGAATGATTGCATTGGACTTGAATTGAGGTTTAACATGCAGATCTCGGTTAGGGTTAATCATGAGATTCTAAAATGTCTACCAATCTTTATATTGCGTGCATGCAAAAACTATAGACTATAATTTGCTCCGCTTATCTGCTCCCAGTCGCTGCTTATTCTTCAGACATACCGCGGGCCCCGGCTTTGTCTCCCCTATCAGTAAACACAACGCTGGCTGTTGTTTGGGGGTGGGTGTTGCACACACGTCGGATTCCCCTAACCACACGGTATAGTCTCTACGCTTCGGGCAACCGTAAACGAACCATCGAGGGTGGCTTACGTACGCCATGTTTGTTTTACACCCTAAGGCCGTATCTAAAAATTCAATGGGTTGATATATTCTCTTTTGCAGTGAAAGAAAATAGACTGTAGTTCCTTATTACTGGGTAAAGTCCCCCGCCGCGCGTGATGGATGAGCGTTTTGTTGTAAGTTTTTTGTTCCTTGACGTTTTTGCGTTCGTTTACACTTTCCTTTGCAAGTGCTTTTGAATAGCCCATTGTAGGTGCAATTGTTGTACAGTTTCTATGTTACTGTTAAATTGTATTGTAACACCTAAAAAAACCAATAAAACCTTTATTCAGTGGATTCTGACTAACTCTTCTACGTGCCCTTCTTTCACAACAGCGGTACCCCACATCATCCATAACCTTAATGTCCGATGTGAAATCTGAAGTTGTCAGCCCCACCCGTTTGGTCAGAATGGCCCAAATGTGACGGAAACAGAGACTGCACTAAAAATTGAAAAACTAATAATTAAAACCATTATGTTCTAAGATCTAGTGAACCTTTTTCAACTTTTTGTCTTTAAAAAGATACCACATCACCATAACCGTAATGTCCATGTGAAATCTGAACGTTGTAAGCCCACCAACGTTTGGTCAGAATCGGCCCAAATGTGACGAAAATATCGCATGAAATAAATTGAAAACACTAATATTAACAACCAGTATTTCTATCGATTCTCATATGTTAACTTTTTCAACTTTTTCTTTCAAAAGGTATACATCACAATAATTGTAATGTCCATGTGAAAATTGGAACGTTTGTAGCCCACCGTTTGGTGCCAGATCGACCCAAATGTGACGAAAATATCGCACTAAAAAATTCCTTTCCGAAAAAAAAAAAATCGTAATTAAAAGGACGCCAATATTCATGCTAGAAATATTTCTTCACGATGGTACCCAAAAAACTATATTACACCTCTAAGTTCAGAGAGAAAAACGAAGGTCCCCTCAAAAATTTCATCAAGATCGCTTATGCCGTTTGCCCGGAATCCTGCTAACAAACAGACAAAAATAAAACAAACAAAAAACCACAAAAAACAAAAAACATTGGGAGCTAAACTTTTTTGGGGGTCAGTGGAAATTGAAGTTTTTTCACTTCGATCCCGCTACGCTCGTACGTCCACCAACAGTCCTATACATAGAGACCCCGAAATTTCGTGAATGACTTTTCACTAAAGACTGCTAAATATGACTGTTTATATAAGTAGCGAAATAAGGCAATAGGCCACGTTATTATGCTAAATTATAGAGCAAAATTCAGGAACTTTCCTATTTCTTCTCAAAGTTTTAGTCAAAAATAGGCAAATTTATTTGACCTAACTGGGCATTGTAAATAAACAATTTCTGTTTCTAACTTATATAGTTGGCACATGACAGTTGAAAATATTATCGAACGCACACACATCTAGTTAATTCAAAGTGATTGATTGGAAAGGAGGGACGTTAGTAGGGTAGACGCAGGGAACTTATAGACTAAATATCGTGTTCATGTGTAAATACGTGTTCAAATCTTCGACTCAAGAGTAGTGATTGCAGTGTTATTTTTATAACGAAATGATGCCTTTACCTTGAGTTTATGTACTGAAATTGAAGACTTTTTATAATGAAATGAGAACTTTTCATTTGCTTTTTCTCAGGGTCCCTACCTATACCTATACTCTGGACCTGAGACTCAATTCTTGTGAGCCACCAACACAAAAATTGAAAGAAAAAGCCAAACATCAGTTATTTGTTGTTGAGGCACATCCCAGCATATTATTGTAATTTACACCCACCACACTTGATCTAGGGCGACGGTCGTCGCCCGCAGCCAAGCTCCACAGTTCCCCTGTTACTTACAACAGGCGGACGAACTCGGCACCGAGTTGTGGGGTTTTCAAAACTGTCTGCACACGCCGTCCCGAAAGATTTACAATCTTGAACCTCGGTATATGAGCTGATATGTGGTCCATGACCTACCAAAAAAAAAAAAATTAAAAATCACCCCGATCCGATAACCCGTTCTGTGTTAAAAAAAAGTGCCTGGCTGGGTGGTCTTAAAACTTTGAAACTTGGACCACACTTAGATGAGTATCCTCGCAGACCCGAGCCAGGTTTCGTTTGGGGTGCCCAAAATTTTTGCTTTCAAAACAATAATCGGGTGGTAACAGTGCACTGAGAAAATAGATAAATTTGGATGATAATCAAAACACGTAATTAACTACGGCGTAGCTAATATACAACACTTGCAACATTGTTCCCTAAAACCATCGCTTCTACAACTGATTAAAATATCCCACTAGCGTCCAAACACTAGGGCTAAATTTGCCGAGGGGGGGCCCGTGAGGCCCAAAAATGTCACAAAAAAAACCAACTCGCTTCTCGCTGCTGAATTGGCCCATGGAAACATTACATTTGAAATTTCCCGCTTTCTTCGAAGGTATCGGTGACAAGTATTCTCACGCCTAGAAAACAAACAGCAAAAAGATGTAATATCTCCCCACAAGAAACAAATAATTTGTGAAAACGCGCCCCCAGCCAATGCCCTCTCCTTCAAAAGTCTTCGGCCTGTCTGAATGGCTGTTGAGATGTAAGAAGTTGAGCCTAAGCTTTTCATCTTTCTATCCCAGTATCGCAATTGACAAGAAGCAAAGCTCATTTCGTTCTGTTGACGAGCGCCATGGCAAACATTTCCATGTACAAAAGAAAATTTTGTTTTGAACTCAAACTCATTAAAAAAATAATTGCGTGTCCATTGAACTTTTTAGGTTCTGTACATGACACTTGGACTGATGCATTTTCATGTTGTCTTATTCTCATTCAACAAGAAAAAACTGTTTGGAGCAAACCTAAATTCAATATCCAAGCAATTTTTTTTGTAGATTTTGAGTTTAAAAAATTTCACTCTTTTTTCCCACGAAAAATGGTGGCTGACGCTCTCAACAGGCGGAATGATCTGGACTTCTTTGCGAAACAGAATAGGGGAGAAACAAATGAAAGGCTTTGGCTCAATTATTCTATATCACAGCATGATACAGGCCGAAGACTTTTGAAGGAGAGCTTGGGTGCCGTTTTTTTTTTTTTTCAAAAATTTTTTGTTTTTGTGGCTTGGATTCTAATGAAGTCTAATAATACGGTTGTTACGTAATACGGACTCATTTGAATTCCACGTAACCATTTAGTATGCCAACTGAGGATTTTTTAAACGTGATGCAAAACTTCCAAGTATGGTGCCGGGGTGATGCCTCATCGCCACAGAACATGTTATTGTTAAATATAGTTATCACACAATGGACCTCTAAAAACTAAAAAGTCCACGTGTTAACCACTCTTGACCGAGGAACGTAATAAAACTCATGTCAGAACTCCAGAATGGCGTGCGGATCTTCAAAGGTTGCCTACGTTCGTAACCTCCTCATTATCGTCTGTGTGAACGACCAATTATTTATTATCAAATCAAATCAGTTATCCAAACATGTATGTCAATAGCTTCAGAATTGACGACTATTGGTATTTCACGAGTGTATTGTTGACACTCAATTCTTATCCACTTGAAATGGTTGCATTTAAATTTGCAATACGTCCAGATCAAAGATTCAAGAATATTATGAGTCTTGTAGGCCAAACCTAAATTCACGCCAATAAGTAATGTTCCTGGCCTACACAACAACCACGAGTGTGTGTGACTGTTGTTTTGCTGACTCGCCAGCAGAGTTGATGGACACCGCCAGCAAGAGGGCGGACAGTCGGGCTTCGGTGGTTCATCTTGTTCAGCTGGTTTAGATAATGTTCGGGGGCACTACACAACAACACGAGTGGGGTGACGGTTAGTGGTTGTCTTTCTTGCTGACTCGCCCGCAGAGTGACTGGTACACCCGTTGTCAGCAGAGTTGACTGGACACCGCCCGGTCAGCAGAGGGCGGACAGTCGGGCTTGGTTTGGTCATGTTCAGGGGGTAGATAATCGTTCCGGGGCCTACACAACAAAACGATGTCGTGGGTGAACGGTTGCTTTTGCTGACTCCGCCCGCAGAGTTGGACTGGACAAGCGGCTGTCACGCAGAGTTGACGGACACCGCGTCACCACTGAGGCGGAACAGTCGGGGGTTGGTGAGTCATGGTTCAGCTTGGTAGAAATCCGTTCGCGGACTACACAACAACAACGAGTGCCGGGGGCGGGTGTTTGCTGACGTCGCCCGCAACAGACCGTTGGACATGGCCACCGCGTCACGCAGAGAGTTGAATGGACACAAGCTTCGTCAGCAGACGGGCGGACAGTCGGGAGTGGTGGCTCATGTTCAGCTGGTAGATACTGTCCGGGGGCCCTACACAACCAACACGAGTGTTCCCCCTTATGGGTGTTTTGCGCGTTTGTTTGTGACTCGCCCGCAGAGTGGGACTGGACACCCGCGTCAGCAACAGAAGGCGACAGTCGGGCTTGGATGGTTCATTCCCGTCAGCCGCCTGCGTGCTGCTAAACTCCTCAAGGCTTACATGTCATACAATTAATAGACTACCGCCCCAGCACGAATGTTTTACCTACGGTCGCTCTGCTTTAATCTTTATGATGGGCGGTCTAACCCCTCTAGGCTAACGTTTTTACTATAACATTATGATATAAATTGTGTAGTCACTACACCAGCTTTAAATATTAAGGTGCCCCCAGGAATCATTACAACCAAACATGCATGATAAACCTGCTATTAACTCTTAATGAGACCATGAGCACTTTCGGTAACTTAAAACCTCGAAACAAAACACATGCAGACAACAATCGAGTGACTATTTATTGAATCCTCAAATCCCAAATTTATGAAACGTACAACACAAACAAATGTTCGGTGTAATTGTTCCAATTTAGATCCAGCTTTTACAAGAAAACTGTGTTGCAGCGAGTGGAACGGATGCAGGGGACCGCACTCTATCCTCCCACACTCTACTCTTTAGGCACACAGCTACTCTGCAGAGAGCGCCGGAGTTTTCCTCACATCTCCCGAGAGGGTGCTTCGAAATATTTCATTGACACTTTAGAAGGACATTATCCTTTTTTAATTGTCATGAATTGGAATTTATTTTTCTTCTCAGTAGCAGGATCTGGTCCCCCCTGATTGTGGGGGTTGGGGGGGGTAAGTCCTTTTAAGATTTCCATAAATTATAAATCGAAAACTAACTCATTGCAAACAAAATCATTATCCATAGGCCCAAGGCCGGGCAGTGGTAGTGCGATTTGGCAATTATCTCAGGGTTCGCTTTGAATGAACGTTTCAGCCTATCCACGTGTCTCTTATCCCAGCCGAAAGCGAGATAATTTTCCAAAGTATACTTTCGAGTGGCCTTAAAACCGATTTAAAAAACAGATTAAATGCACATAGGTGATGGTAATTGAGTCGCCAAAAAAATCTAACGGTTGGGGGGCGGGGCCGGGAAGGAAAAATCGGCACATGACACTGATGTTAGTACGTCTTGCGAAAACGAAGGAATTGCATATAAAAAATGTATTTTGTTTTATATTCCCCTTTCTGTCAGGCATTCACAGGAAAGTCTACCATTGCATGTTATAGGGGGTAGATTGTTATTCGCAAAAACAAGAAAAATGGCCACAGGGACAGCTTTGAAATTTGTAATTATTAGGCCGAAATTTTTATTTAGAGTCAGAATTTTGGTAGGGGTGTTCAGCCCCTTGAGCACCCACGGAGTCGGCGCCCCTGTATCTGCCGTCTCTTTAAAACACTGAATCCGGATGGCTGTCCTAACCTCGCAATACAACATGATGTGCAAGATAACTAGGCGAGAAGAAACTTATAACAGGGGTATTTACGAGAGTTATCACACAATAAGTTGTGCCTGGAAACAAGCTATGCATGCATGGCAAAAGGAGGCTTTTTGTGGCCAAAGTGTGTGCTGAACGCCCGCGTTATACAATAATGGGCATTTAAATAAATTAGTATTAAAATTGTGAGTACATATTCTACACGTAGGCTAACTGATTTGTCAGTGTAAGACATTTTTGTTGGCTAGGGGGATCAACGTCACCTTTACAAAAATCAACACAAGTAGCTTTATGCCTGAATTACTGAAATGTAGAAGTACATTTCATTCCCAGACAGAAAGAAGAAATTTTTGAACTCAAAATCATTAAAAAAATAATTGCTTGGCCATTGAATTTTTAGGTTCTCGTAATGAACTTGACTGATGCATTTTCATGTTGTCTATTCTCAATACAACAAGAAACTGTTTGGAGCAAACCAAATTCAATAGCCAAGCAACTTTTTTTTATGATTTTGAGTTCAAAAATTTTACTTTTTTACCACGAAAATGGTTGGCTTGACGCTCGTCAACAGGCGGAAAGATCCCTTACTTCTTTTGCGAAACTAGAATAGGGAGAAACAATGAAAAGCTTGGCTCAATTTCTTCTATCTCACAGCATTTACAGCCGAAGACTTTTGAAGGAGAGCTTGGCTGCCGTTTTTTTTTTTCAAAAATTTTTGTTTTTGTGGGGATTCTTAATGAAGTAATAATACCGGTTGTTACGTCATACGGACTCATTGACTTCCAGTAACCATTTAGTATGACTGAGGATTAAACGTGATACATAAACTTCAGTCATGGTGCCGGTGATTGCTTCATGTCACATAACAACATGTTATTGTTACATTAAGTTATCACAATGTTGCTAAAAACTAAAAAGTATTGTTAACCTTTGACCGAGGAACGTAATAAACTCAGTCAGAACTCAGAATGGCGTCGGATTCAAGGTTGCCTACGTTCGTAACCTCTTATTATGCTGTTGTGTGAACGACCACATATTATCAATCAATCGTTTATCAATGTTGTCAATAGCTTCAGATTGACGCTATTGGTATTTCACGAGTGTTTGTTGACACTCAATTCTTATCCACTTGAAATGTTTGCATTTAAACTTGTCAATTTACGCAGATTAAAGATTCAATAATATTATGAGTCTTGTCAGGTGCTAAATAAATCACGCCATAAGATATAATGTTCGGGCCTACACAACAACACGAGTGTGGGTGACGGTTGTTTTGCTGACTCGCCCGCAGAGTTGACTGGACACCGCGTCAGCAGAGGGCGGACAGTCGGCTTGGTAGATATGTTCGGCTACACAACACACGGTGGGTGACGGTTGTTTGCTGACTGCCGCAGTTGAGCTGGCATAAGTCGGGTCAGCAACACACGAGGGGTGCGGTGTTTTGGACAGCCGAGAGTGACTGCCGGTCAGCAAGATGTTGACGGCCTACACAACAACACGAGTGTGGGTGGCGGTTGTTTTGCTGACTCGCCCGCAGAGTTGACTGGACACCGCGTCAGCAGAGGACTGGCCACCGCGTCAGCAGAGGGCGGACAGTCGGGCTTGGTGGTCATGTTCAGCTGGTCTGCTAAACTCTCAAGGTTAACATGTCTACAATTAATAGCCTACGCAGCAGAATGTTTTACTACGGTGTTGTTTAATTCTTTATGATGGGCGGTTAGGCTAACGTTTTTTACCATAACATTCTGAATATAAATTGTTATTCACTACCCAGCTTTAAATATTAAGGTTGCAGGAATCATACAAAAACATGATAAACCTGTATTAACTCGAATGAGCCCATGAGCACTTTGGTAATTGTACAACCTGAAACAAAACATAGCAGACAAATCGAGTGCTTATTTATTGAATTCAAATAAATTTATGAAACGTACAAACAAAAACAAATGTTTTGTGTAAGAAATTGTTCCCATTTAGCCAGTTTATAAGAAAACTGTGTTGCCAGCTAGTGGAACGGTTGTCAAGAGACGCACTATCTCGTGGGGGGGGGGGGGGGGATAATTTTTTAAGATTTTCATATAATTATAAATCGAAAACTAACTATCTACAAATCTATGGGAAGGGGAGGTAGTGCGATTTAGCAAAATCAGGGTCTGCTTGAAAGTTTCAGCCGTAAGTGTCTCTTATCGCCGAAGGCGATAAAATTTTCCAAATTTACTACTTTCGAGGGCCTAAAACCGATTTAAAAACAGAAAATTGCACAATAGGTGATGGTAATTGGTCGCGCAAACAAAATCTAACGGGGGGCGGGGGGAAATCGGCCCACATTGACACTGATGTTAGTTACGTCTTGCGAAAAGAATGGAATTGCATATAAAAATGTATTTTTTTTATATTCCCTTTTCTGTTCAGGCATTCACAGGAAAGTCTACCATTGTATGTTATAGGGGGGTAGATTTGTTATTCGCAAAACAAGAAAATGCCACAGGACAGCTTTGAAATTTGTAATATATAGGCCGAATTTTTATTTAGATTCAGAATATTTGGAGGGGTGCTTCAGCCCCTGAGCACCCACGGAGTCGGCGCCCCTGTCTCTGCCGTCTCTAAAACAATACTCCCGCTGGCTGTCCCAATCTCGTCACTACCACATGATGTGCAAGATAACTAGGCTGAGAATAACTTGTAACAGGGGTATTTACGAGTTTATCACAAAAGTGTTTGGAAATCAAGGCTATGCTGCATGGCACAAGGAGGCTTTGTGTACGTGTGTGCTGAACGCGGTTTATACAATAATGTGGCATTAAAATAAATTAGTATTAAAATTTGAGTCATATCTACACGTAGGCTAACTGATTGTCAGTGTAAGACATTTTGTTGGCTAGGGTGGCTCCAACGTCACCCTTTACAAAATCAACACAAGTTAGCTTTCTGCCTGAATACTGAATTGTGAACAGGCTTTTCAACCCATGTCCTTCTGCATTGCGAGTAGAGATAAGCCCAAACGACCCATCATAACCTCGTACAAGAGAAATAATGAACACCCAACAAACACAATTTACTTTCAATATTATACTAGAATGATGGCTTGTGTTTAGGGTTCCCGTTGTCAGGGAGTGAAACTCCTCTACTTGCATGTCCGTCCGTCTGTGCGGTGTCATGTCTCACGATAAAACCTCCGATTGAGACGCGTGTTTTGTTTACATTGCTCTTTTACAACTGATAAGGACGATGCCGAATGGTTTTGGTGACGATGGTCAGGTAGCGGGGCAGCCCTTTCTAAATGTTTAACCCGGCACCTCCACCAAAGACTGTATTCAATGTGTTCTTCGACAATCTTTTGATTAAGTAGCTTCGCTACCTACTTCGGATACTCCCGTATATGTTCTTGTTCAAACAATTACACGAATTACTATTTTTATTTTATTTTATTTTGAAACAATTGATTGTACAATGTACACCTCGTTTGAAGAGTTCGCCATATTGCATTCCATCATAGAACACGAGCGTGTTGTCAAATTCCATTGAGATTTAGATAATGGTTAATGAGTTTCGTGTAAACTGACGTTTATGAATCACATTGTAGATTAGTTGTTACGTTGTGGTGATTGGAATGTAATATACCTTGATTTACAACCACAAGCTCTAAGTTGGAGACAGACGAAGACTTCCTGGAAAAGAGATTACGTCAGTGTGCGCTACGTGAGTTCCAGCACGCAGACTTGGTGCTGGCAGAAACCAGATCGAGTCAAATGAGACAATAATAATTGATTTGTGTTTGGAAGGCTTCTTGTCTTGACTTGTGTTGGAGTTGACAGGCTTCGGTACAAGGAAATAACAGCCCTAAGTGATATCTTCCTCCTTACAGGACTGATGCATGGACAAATATATAGGATATACCCTCAAGATGTCTGGGCGGTTGTCATTCAGAGTAGCCTGCAGGGAAACTAGCAACATTCTGCTACAACAAGGATACAACAATTGAAATGAAGGAATTGTTATAGAACATCGACAAACGATAAATTTAAAATGTTTGGCCACGTGGTTGGTAGAGGTTGTATATGAGGCGGTGGAGGAACCATGGAGGAACCGTCAGCCTACACATACGTCGAGCCCCAAGGGGATGTGTAAGTGACAGTAGAAGCGTTCTACCCCCCCCCCCCCTCCTCATCCTAGTTCCGTAGTGTCCTCAATCAATCTATCAATCACCGTTTACAGGTCTATTTCAGGACTGGATTTCCCCAATTTCCCGTATGAACACGGAAATAGAAAAGCTCAATACAGTTTCGTCGTTATGATCAAACCAATTACATCGATGCCGAGGGAGTGGGAGAATGACCTAACATGTAGGTCGGTAGGTGCATGAAAGACGGTGTGCAAGTGTGGTGTGTCTGCATGGTGCAGGGTGAATTACCTACTCCACACGCTGGCAACGCTCTGCGCCCAAACCTCACAGGTATAACTATAATATTACCTTCACTGGAAATCGATTCCGAGGAGTGCGGATGACCTACATATAGGTCCGTAAGGTGCATGAAAGACGGTGATGCAACCTGTGGTTTGTCTGCGTGTGTACACACTGGCAAGCGCTCTGCGCCCATATCCTCACAGTATAACTATATATTACCTTCACTGGAACGATGCCGAGGGAGGGGAGAATGACCTGATCATACGGTCGGTAGTGCATGAAGACGGTGTGTGCAACTGTGGTGTGTCCTGCGTGGTACACCTGGCAACGACTTGCGCCCAACCTCACAGGTATATATATATTACCTTCATGGACGATGCCTTTGAGGAGTGGGCGAATGACTTATATAGGTGGTAGGTGCATGAAAGACGGTGTGCAGTGTGTGGTGTCTGCGTGGTACACACTGCAACCGCTCTCGCCCATAACCTCACAGGTATAACTATATATTACCTCACTGGAAACATGCCGAGAGTGAAAGACCTAACATATCAGGTCGGTAGGTGCATAGACGTGTGGCAAGTGTGGCATCTGCGTTGGTGCAGGTTTACCTACTCCACACGCTGGCAACGCTCTGCGCCCAAACCTCACAGGTATAACTATATATTACCTTCACTGGATCGATGCCGAGAGAGTGGGAGAATGACCTAACATATAGGTCGGTAGGTGCATGAAGACGGTGTGCAAGTGTGGCATATCTGCGTTGGTGGCAGGGTGTTACCCCACTCACACGCTGGCAACGCTCTGCGCCCAAACCTCACAGGTATCCACTATAACTATTACCTTCACTGGATACGAGCCTCACTTTTCCGTCCGTGAGTGTCACGTCTGACGATAAAAACCGAACATGACCTCCGAGCGACATGCCCTTTGGTTCGTTTGCTGATGATGATACAGAATGTGTTAGGTGACCCAGGGTCTATTCTCAATCAAAAAGTGGATATTTTCAAGCCCGGCACCTCCACCAAAAGCGATCAACGTTAGAGGAGGTTTTATTGATGTCCCTTTCTCCGACATTCTGTTGATTTAGTAGCTTTGCACCTGTTTTAGGAGGGGCCGTGCTTGTTTTATATATAGTAGCAATGTTCCAACATGTGTGCTGCACTGTGTAGGGGGTGATGTGGTGGGGATGCAGGGGGAAACAGAAACTCGAGCTCATCCATCACATATTAGTAAACAGTTATCTGCACAACACGAACAACCAACAATAATCACTCTGTGTCTGCAGCTTAGTGGTCAGAGTAATAGGGATACGCGGGTTCGATTACCAGTGGAGCCACTACATTCACTTTTGGATCATATTATTATCTAGAAAGTTATATACATTTGCACAACATATTATTTACTTTTATGGACGCAATATAAATATACAGCACCGAAGATACAGAACAAAACAAGCTTTGTTAATAAACAATTTTATATTTTTATATGCTCTTGTTTAATTTAACAAACAGTGTTGTTTCTAGGACTCAATGAGTTGTGATACAGAAGCACAACACTTTGTTGTTGACGTGACTCCCCCACGCAGCACCCATCGCTCCACCCACACGCCGGCCGGGTGAACGCACGCACGGGCTACAAATACACGCACACACGTCGCTCCACCCACACGCCGGCCGGGTGAACGCACGCACGGGCTACAAATACACGCACACACGCAGCACCCATCGCTCCACCCACACGCCGGCCGGGTGAACGCACGCACGGGCTACAAATACACGCACACCCATCGCTCCACCCACACGCCGGCCGGGTGAACGCACGCACGGGCTACAAATACACGCACACACGTCGCGGAGTGGCCCCATTACAGCCTGTCTGTCTGTTTCTGTCGTTGTGTTGTGCCCTCACTCAGTCGTCAGTTCCCTTCCCTGTTCGCATTAGAGGATGACTCCTCCAAATATACAAACGTTTATTCAAACAATATTACAATCTGCCACATGCATAACATTTTAACTTTTCATGTAGGACAATACCAATTTTTGTAATTCAACACCTGTTTCTTGCAAGATTGTTTAAAATATCTTCCATTCTTCAAGTCGTCCGCGGTGGCACACAAGATAAGGACGCTGGTCCGAAGCGTAAGGCTAGAAGAGGGTTCGAATCCCGCATAAGGCATGGGGCAATCGGCCGATTCATCATCATCTATCACCACTCATTGTGTCGAATAGTCTTAGCAAAAAGCAACAGAAATCATCATCAAATCATCATTCTTCCAAGTACTCGATTAATACCCCCCTAGTATACGAGCTCATGGCACCCCCTGTCAACACTTTATTATAGTGTATTTTTCTCGCCAAGCGAGATGGCCATTGTAGGGCACAGTGCCCTTTAGCCTTTAGGGGAGTTGGGAAAGGAATGTCCGAGGGCTGTTTAAGAGGACTCAATCCCTCTGAAATAAAACCTTCAGTCAGGATCGCCGGTCTTGACGGGATTCGAACCCGGGACCTCCCGAATCAGCAACACATGAGATGATGAGGTATAGGGCACCATGCAAGGCCTGGGCCGGGTGGGATGATGGGCGTTATGTAACCTGGCGGAATTGATGTCATGTTAAAGATAACCAGGGTTTATTTGCGTGGATTCTGGGTCACGCGTCTGTACTGCGTCTTGTCGTGAAGTTGTATGTGTGTGAAGGTTGCCCCCACTGATAATACCACTGGTGTTGTTGTTGTTGTTGTGATACGCGTGCACCTTGATGTCCCAGGCATACGCTATGTGTGAAAGTATCGGTGTCTTTGACCACTCTCGAACCCAGAACTCCTGGGTCAACGTACCGTGTTCTTGTCAATATTGAGCTATAAGTGTAGGCTACTTTACTTCATAGTTATCATATGTTGTTATTTTTGTTTTTTTAACATAAAATCTGTATTAATTTAGAATTTAGAGTTTTTTTTGTACAATTTTGATGATTATTTCTAAAATCCGTGCATTAGAGAAGCTCCCAACACTTATCTGTCCTTATTTAGTGATGCTAGGAGGCGAGGCTAGCATTTTTAAAATTGTTATTTTACCGTACCCGGCCCCTCCACCGAGACTGTCAACCACAACCTCGACCAGAGGTAAATCAAGGGCTGGGTGTAGCCTCCACCAAGACTGTCAACCACAACCTCGACCAGAGGTAAATCAAGGGCTGGGTGTAGTAGATACAACAGACCCCTTGATTTACATATGACAGCTCCACCAAGACTGTCAGCCACCACCTGACCAAGGTAAATCAAGGGTGGGTGAAATAGATACAACATAGATGTCAACCCCAACCCCGACCAGAGGTAAAACAAGGGGTTGGGGGGAAATAGATACAACAGACCCCCTTTATTTGCATATGACAGCTCCCCCAAGACTGTCCCCCCCCACCCCCCTCGACCAGAGGGAATCAAGGGGGTGGGTGAAGTAGTACAAAACCCCTTGATTTTTCATATCAGCTCCCCCAAGCGTCAACCACAACCTCGACCCCGAGGTAAACAAGGGCTGGGGGAATAGATAAACATAAACTGTCAACCACAAACCTGCCAGAGGTAAATCAAGGGCTGGGTGAAGTAGATACAACATAAGACGGTCAACCCCAACCCGCCAGAGGTAAATCAAGGGCTGGTGAAATAGTACAACATACCCCTTGATTTACATTGACCACAAAATCGACCAGAGGTAAACAAGGGGTGGGTGTATAGATAAACATAAAATGTCAACCAAACCTCGACCCGAGGTAAATCAGGGCTGGGTGTAGTAATACAAAATAAGACTGACCCCACCTCGACCCGAGGGGAAATCAAGGGCTGGGTGAAATAGATACAACATACCCAGATTACTAGACGCACGAACCTCGACCATAAGTAAATCAAGGGCTTTTAGTAGTACAACATACCTGTGATTACGATGACCATCCATCGTTTTCTCTTCACTCCTCTCTTACAACCGGCTTGCGACGACACCTCTAAGTAAACAACTTCCAGCCCAAGCTACCGTGCCCATCCCTAATCGGGGCTCGATTAGGTAATCTCAAGAACTATGGATTGAATTCCCTATAAGTAATCATTTTATTATGGTCATATACATTGTGACTTCCAAAAGAACCCTCCACTCTTTTCCTTCTCCTCTCTCTAAACGATAGTAATTAATTGTGATTAGTCATGACTTCAATATAAAACTGATACAATGTTAATACTTCTAGTAACGTCTGCTTCTAAACTGGGATAAGACGTTTGACGTCATAATGTCCACCTCGTGACACGATTGCCAGATGGCTAGCGATTTGGCGATAGTAATTATTTGTGTTTGATGCTGGGCCGTAAGTACCGTTCCGAGCCGAGCCAAGTGTATGCACACCATCTTGTCTCAGAGACGCTTTGCTAGATCAAAGATCACAAAGTAGTTCGCATAAATACCAAGCTAAATTTAATCGAACTGTTTTCTTTTACACAGAGAAAGAAAACGGCGTATTAATTAAAGTAACTCAAGTCTCTACGAGACTTATGAAGAGAAGATGGGGATAAGAAATAGGTAAAATATTCATAATCTTTATTAATTAATTTCACGTTGATCAGTACAGATAGCTGCTCCGAAGTGAGTGGAACGTATTAATATAAACGATATGAAATATAATAATATTATTTATACAAAATACTAAAATGATTAAAGTAGGGCCCGAGCCATGTGAGTCTCCTGTGAATCGTTCCCCATCCTGCCGACCCAAGTAGCACGACAAGCGTAGGACTAAGAATGTGGGAGGTCGTCAGTTCGATACCAGCCACCGTACTGACTGATAAGACACCTGAAGCGTAAGAGGGTCATACCGGGTAATACTGATGCAATTAGGCAGATACTCATTCAGATTCTCTCTCGTTTGTTGTCACTCTAGTCTCGTAGGTACACAGGGCACCTGTTTGATCGACCCTCATAGCGAAGAGAAAGTGCAGCGGAGAGCAAAACAAAACACTCGCGCTAAAACATCGGCGCAACTTGAAACTGGATTAGAGTAATGATCTAGATTTACAAGTAGTTCCTTTCTCCTTGAAGTAAAAAACAAGAGCTTATAATATCTCCTCTGGTAGCTCAGTTGGTAGAGCGGTGGACTGTAGAAGGCAAACCAATAGGAATCCATAGGTCGCTGGTTCAAATCCGGCCCGGAGGATAATTTTTTATTTTGGGAGATGCTATTTTTTTGTTTCAGTTTACTATGTCTGTCTATATTGTACATTCTTCATACCGCTTCTTCCGCAATCTATTATTAACAGACTGTGACATACTTTGTGACTTGTTTGGGGGGGGGGGGGCTAAGTTCTGGCACTCGGCCCTAGGCTCATACTGCTCTCGAGAGATGCCCGCGCCTCGTATCTTACCAGGGTTTCTCCGCCAGCCGCAGTCATACCATGGAGTTATAATACTATGGTCATACCGAGTGGATGATGGATGGAGGACTAGACAATGTGCAGGCGTCGAAACGAAAAATGATATAATTATTTGTCATCAAATCCTTGGATCATGGTTTTTCGAAAATATCGTAGGAATAAAACTTAACCTTTTTTGTTTCTGTAGATTACGCCAAAAAAAATTGTAGAATTTTTATTTTGAATAATATGTATCCATTACAAATGATACACCAATAACTAAATTGTATGTAATAGTAACTGATAATTGAATTGAAAATTACCGCCTCGATATGATTTCAGTTTGTGGAACTAGTTCTGATCAACACAGTTTCAGCTAATTTGTCCAATTAACACGAAATACAAGTGTTGACAAGCATTAGTTTAGGAGATAAGATAAGGGCACGAGATGATAACCTTATCATTAGCAAGTGTTGCAGAGCTCACATCCCTCACGATCTGGGAATACAAATACTATGTACAAACATAAGCTGGATTACTATTTGTAAGCCATGTTTCCACTGAAGTCCATCAGAAAACGGACTTTGTTCGGTGACACGAAAAATGTGGGGAAATTAAAATAACGAATGTAAAAATTACAAAAATCACTGAAGATCGTTTTTCCCAATTAATCTTGATGGACAAATTTCTTAAAATTTGTTTGGTATTCGAAAAGAAATCAAGTTTAATGTTTTTCTCTTAAATTATGCAAAGGTTGATAAACCTAATTTTCTTATTTCATAAGACCAAGTACAAATAAAAGCCAATAAAACCATGGCAAACATCCAGGCATATTATCGTAACCGGACTGAGGACAAACAAGTGATATCACCACTTTGCAATATACACCGATATACAACACAGAACCAGCACTTAGGTTGTACTGAGTGATCAGCTGTGACGCAACCCTCGTTACTGACCTGACCTACCATTCTTGGCTTCTGTCGTACATCACATTACATTACGCAACGACCCTAACTTGAATAACAAGTAGGCGCAATCATCAGAGAGAAGAGACGAGAAAGAATCAATATGATGTACGTCACTTGGGATAAATAGTAAGAACAGCGAGGGAACAACAAGGAATGAATCTATGTATGTGACATGCAATGATATTATATTATTTTAAAAGACAAATAGTTGGACATTTATTTCCCTGCCATCACACTATTTGATTTGTTTATTTGGCATAAGGGCGCACCAACCATTGGGTCATTATGCGCCACTCTAGCCTTGGGGTCCAGGGGTTGGGGGGAGGAAAGTCCCATGCTGGTCAGAACCAGCCACGGGCAGGGGAAGGGAAGGGGGTTCTCACGTTGTGTTCGTCATCGTTTGTGTTGTCATTGTCATTGTCGTCATTGTCGGGGAGGTCGTCAAGGGGACAGGGGGTCCCCGATGACGACTGCCAGAGCTCACCTCTTTATAGTTTCGGGGAGTCATGTACTCCCCTATGTACCGACAGTGTTGGCTCGGGCGCTAAGCGCTTGACTCTGATTCGGTAGGTCCCGGGTTCGAATCCCGTCGAGACCGCCAATCCTAACTGAAGGTTTTTCCCGAGGTTTTCCTCAGCAAGGGACTGAGTCCTCTTAAACAGCCCTCGGACATCCCTTCACAATTGTCCTAACCGCAATTTGGTCACACCGGATAAACTAGGTGTGTACCCTACAGCGGGCATCCTACAAAGATGTATTTATTTATAGTTATGTCTGACATGGATTTGACTTTTTCTCGGGTTTTCCGATCAGAGTTGCCATTGAGCCTATAATTATTCTGCTACCACAGGCCCAGACGGGGACAGTGTTGAATTCCCAATCAATTAATGCAATACCCCTGCATTGGTAAGAAAAGAAAATGATTGTTAGTAGAGCTACTTGTAGTGGATTGTGTTACACAATGCATCGTATACAACACTACACTAAGAACTGACGTAATAGATCAAGGCCTGCTGTTAAAAACTCGACCAGTTGAGCAGGCAGAAAAAGCAAGTAAGGTGAAAATCTGGTGAAGGCAATATTTTGTTTTGTTTTTTGTTGAAGTAAAGTTTCATTTTGACGTCATTACAAATATAATAAGAATTATACAGCGGAAATCTGTGAGAAGTACAACATAAGCTTATTCTTTGACATTTTAATTAATCTTGTGATAATCGAAAGAATACATACATCACCACGGCAACCGAGACAAAGGTTTTACCAATGACGTATGATGTCTCTAGGGTTCATGGAGCTTCCCTCTCAAGAATTAGAGTATACCTCACCTGTGTAGTATTGACAAAATTAATATAATAAACAAGTTTTTAAGTTACATTTAATTCCTTGCGACCCTGATATGAGATAAATAACTCATTCATGGAGAATAGAAGACTCGGGCTTTAATTATTTAACCATCAACACATGAAAATCCTGATAGAATTGACCAATGTGAGTATGTGTTGTACTAGTTGTTTGTTATTGTTCGTTTGAGTGAAATAGGGAGTAAATCATAATCAAGTAGCTGTGGTATATGGACGTTTATAAAATAAAATAACGCAAACAGATTGATTGACTTTGACGCAACACAAAATCAAACCCCGTCATTAGTTTATGGAATCAGAGTGGGTGAATCACAATGCATACGCCTGTGTGCGCAATATCACTTAGAGCGTTAGTAATAAATCGTTGAATCAAAGAATGATCGAAATTTATGACGTAAGTAAAAACATTCTCAGATATCGACGAGTGTTTCAAACAATAGAGATAAACAATGTCGTAGGTAGTAGGATTTATTATGAGGTGCGCAAATCAAAACTAAAACAATCCATTATGCGATTAAATAAATCACTGACATTCAATTCTTACGTTGCACTTAATGTTTACATTATTATGCAATTCCAAGATAATATGCCCGCTGTATTTTTGTTCTGATGCAGATGATAAAAGTGATCATCAGAACACGAGACATATGTACATAGTCAGATAAAAGATAACCAAAGATATCCACCTATGTCAGGCAATACACAACTTGATATAAGAATCTAGTTCCAGGGGCGCCAGTTCGATTCCCGCCACCGGTAGTGACCGAAGAGTGGACATCATGATAGCTTGGACATCATGATAATGGACGCACTCGATCCTGCAGAGTAAACACAGATGTTCTAGATGATGAGTTTTGTTGCTTAACGTCTCTATTGATGCACTAAGGTTAATCGAGACGATACTGAAGGATGAAGGACGGGATTCGAACCCACGTCCTCGCAGAGCCCTATAGTCGTATGAGCCACCGCGGACGGCTACAGAATGCTAGTTAAAAACAGTTTTCATAGTTTCATCTTGCAGATAGGTTATGTTGTTATTGTCAGGTGACGGGTCCTTGTGAAGGTCGTGCATTCTCCGGTGGTTGACCTTCGGCCAGCTGATGGACGGTGTGGCACAGTGTGGTTGAGTAGCTGCGCCACTCTCCTGAGTGGTACAGTGTGGCACGACGGTGTTGGCTCGAGCGCTGATTCGGGAGATCGCGGGTTCGAATCTCGTCGAGACCGGCAATCCTGACTGAGGTTTTCTTAGCCCTCGGACATCCCTTCACAAATTGTCCTATCCGCAATATACCTAGTTAGTCACCTGAAGAGGGTCACATCTGTTGTGTATACCCTACAGCGGGCATCCTACAAATATATATTTATTTACAGTGTGGCACGGTGGCCTGCCTGGCTGAGCCACTCTCCTGTGTGGTACAGTGTGGCGCGGTGGCCTGCCTGGCTGAGCTACTCTCCTGTGTGGTACAGTGTGGCACGGTGGCCTGCCTGGCTGAGCCACTCTCCTGTGTGGTACAGTGTGGCACGGTGGCCTGCCTGGCTGAGCCACCGACCTACTACATGTGACGTACGTGTCACATGTGACCTATCAAGTCACGTTTCTAACACTGTGACTATAGTTTGAAGTCACGTTGATCTATCTTGTGTGATCATCATCTAATCATGTGAAGATCATTAGATGCTGTCGGCTACTTCATTCTCCTCTAAGTTGCATCATTCATTTGCTGCCTCTCTCTCTCTTACCTACATCCGTGCTTTCAACAGTATAGTGCCCAGAGATATTGTATTTACTTGTTTTCACATCGTTTTTACATATTATATATTATACATAATATATGGGAACCGTCAAATTTCTTAATTATACCCTAACTGAATTACAACAAAATTAATTAAATCAATATAATAATAATTTAATAAATTACTTGAGGTAGTTGAGTTCGTCTGCAAACCTAGTGACTTGCGCTGGTAAGTTGCGGACGTAAATATTGGACAAGATGGCGGAACTGTCTCCGGCGATAATTTTTGGAGATCAATGGAAACAAAATGCAAGCAAAAACCAGTCCCAAATGACACGAATAAATCATTCTAGCACCAAAAGAGCATTTTTTCTAGATAGAAAACAGCAATCATTTATTAAATTTTGTGTTTTGGGCATCCTGCAACGTATGTAGTGGTCAAAAGTCACATTATTTACTGTCTACTTTGGAGTAGTGGTGAACGAGACATTAGATTTTTTTAACATTGAAATTTTTTACTCAATATTTCACGTTTCTTGCCTGCATTACTGTATGTTGGTACAAAAATGTAAGTTGAAATATTCATTTTCTGGTCAACAAAGTGAGTGTCGACATTTGCGTCACATCCAGAGTAGCCGCAACTTTACCGACGCATCTGGCGAGAGGACGCAAGTCTGCTAACGCGACTATCTTTGCCCATACGGTTTTTACATTTGCCCAAGTCCGCCATTTTTAACGAGACGCAACTTTGCTTTGATATCACGAAGTATTGATGCAGTTTCGGGCACGACAACCCTACAGTTTCCAGTGAAAATCATTTCCTGTGCATTAATGTTAATTTCCATATAACTACTAAACGATGTAGCCGGGATGACTTCCGGTTCGTGCAGGTAGAGCCAAGGTCGGGGACCTGGCACAAGGTCGGCACGACACGCGGAAACCGAGGAGTGGATTTCTTGAATATTTGATTGATTTAACCCTCGAACCGGAGACAAACAAAACATATCGAGCCGAGATACGTATTAGTTTGTAGCTTGGCTGGTAGCGTTGGTGGATGAGCGAGCACGAGTGTTGGCTGGGAACTGTGATGGGATAGCACAGCTGTTAGATTGATTGATTGGATATTGCTTAACGTCTTTGGCTATTCGAGACGATGAGTGGTGATAGATGGGGATCAAGTATGAACAGAAGGGAGGAGGGGAAACACGGTACCACCACGTAGCCTACTCCTTTCGAAAAGTACCAAGGGGACCAACGGCTTAACGTCCCATCTGAAAAGACGGTGAAACTTTGACAGTCATATAGGTTCCTCCACTAACCCGGACTGCCGAGCAGACGTCGACGAGAACGAAGCCGCTACACTAGCTCTCGAACCCTCCATCTGCTCTAACCAGCGGCATACGTGAGTTTCGGGGCAGAGCGGTCACCCACTCTACCCCTGAAGGCTGAAAGTTCGCCTCCTCAGATACAGAGTTCCTCATCTAGTCATTACAAACAATCAGTAATCACTAATCACTAATCACATAGCAGTAGCCTTGAAATTGTCCGGCTATTTTCTCCCACATTCAACTTTCAACTCACACAAAGACTTTGCCCAGTCAGTTCTATGCATCTAATTATGTAATGTAATGCTTGACCTACTTCGCAATAACATTGATGTTTAAGAACACAATTCAATTAAAGTTAATTAATATAAAACTGTTAAGATGCGCAATGTCGTCACGACCATGGGATCCGGGTTCATATAGATGGTCGGACTTTGGCTCACTCGTAACCCCGACAAAGTTAGCCCGGGCTTATAGTCCGCGGCGTGACGTCAATACCCAAGTCCGCAGCCTACCCTTGACATTTCCTGGACAGCAGGTTTGCAAATGTCACTGACCGCAGTTTATAACTTATAAGAAACATAATATTCGGACGTTATAAAGCAATAAAACCTAAACATACTTTCGCTAGACACGATAACATCTCCTCTGGTAGCTCAGTTGGTAGAGCGGTGGACTGTAGAAGGCAAACCAATAGGAATCCATAGGTCGCTGGTTCAAATCCGGCCCGGAGGATATTTTTTAACCGAAATATTTCAAATAACACATCCACTATTTGTTGTTGTTGTTGGCTACACCAACGTGTACGCTCGTATACTAATTCGCACACGCGAGTTAAAATATTACATTATACGGATACGAAAATAAATAAAAATGTGCAAAAAGTGGTACAAATAATATGTTACGCCTTAAATAAAATTTTAAAAAGCTACCAATTATAATACCTTCAATTAATTCCGGAACCTACAGCAAACATTTCGATGAAATATAATTTCCCGTCCTAACTGATTGAAAACAGCTGGTGAGCGAGTATCGACGTCATATGCTTGGCAGCAGAGTGGCGTCGCTACACACAACGATATAGCACGTCGATCACAAGATCGACTTATCTCGTGCCCGTTCACACTTCTCCACAGATTTAATGAAACTACGGATGTATTTAATTATGATTCACCTGGAATTTATTGAATGATTTGCTGTTTCTCAACCTGTGAATACAATACTATTTATATACGCTAGATTTCCACAAAAGGTAACTTGAAAATAAGTATTTCCAAGTATTTTCAGTTCAGGGTTGTCGTTAGAGCCACAGCTCTTCGGTGACAACATTAGCCTCACTCAACGGATAAGACTGACGGGGTCCCTCAAGGAGCCATCCTGGGTCCCACAATGAGAGCCACAGCTCTGCGAATGATCTTCACACTTTCTTCTCTGTCCCTTGAAACTGCTACTATTAAACTTACTTTCACGGTGACAACATTAGCCTCACTCAACGGACAAGACTGACAACTTAGTAAATATTGCAATAAAGTCTAGTTGACAGTGACACACAAAGCCACATGTGTGAATGCTATCAACGGTTGATAATGTAACATTTTGAAAGTATTTCTGTGTTGATGTATTTTTACGAGTGGCATCGTGACGTCCTTTCAATGTTGCATTTCATTTTAGAATTTCAAGCGCAAATTCCAATTTCCACTTGCGTCATTCATTCCATCTGCTGTGTATTGCTTACTAATTGCGAGTGACTTGCACAATAATAAAGTTCAGAACTATGTTGTTTGCAAACATAATTGCGAAGATCTGGCGCCTGAGTCTGAGCTGAGGCTGAGGGGCTTTTCATGAGCTTTGATCTGATCTGGAATATACCATTTGAGAAAAGGTCCTAGCTGCTTTGAACGGAGTGTACTTCCCAGCTGACGGTAGAACCTGAGGTCACGGGCTCGAGTCCCGGACGATATCTTTATTTGTTCTATTTATTTATTTATTTATTTATTTATTTAAATAAATTAATAATAGCAGTTTTCAAGGGACAGTAGAAGAAAGTGTGAAGATCATTCACAGAGCTGTGGCTCTCATTGTGGGACCCAGGATGGCTCCTTGAGGGACCCCGTCAGTCTTGTCCGTTGAGTGAGGCTAAAGTTGTCTCCGTGAAAGTAAGTTTAATAGTACGTAGCAGTTTTCAAGGGACAGGAGAAGAAACACCCCATTACCCAACTAAATGATGTTGGAACAAAGTGTAGTGATATATTATATATATTAATTAATTAATTAATTAAAGTCAAATGATGCAATTGAGGTGGCAAACTAATGGTGAAATACATGCCGAGTGCCATATTATGTTCACTTTTCGATTACTCGGGGGAAAATTTTAATTATTATTTGATTAAAAATTGGCTTTCTGATCCCCATAGATTACATTTTAAAGGGGCAGGGTAATTTTTGCGTATCTATTTGAGTGTGGTGTTTGTGTGAAATATATATTAGCGCAGGCCTACATAGTGGACACTGATGGTGTGTTTATGTAGCGTGTTATGCGCATGTTGTTCCTACAGAGGAAGAGTCAACTTGTTATTGGCTACTTTTCACTTTACTTGTCTGTTTTGCGTTCCTCAGGTCATTAATTCTCTACTTACATTAGTAAGTAATAATGCTACGCCAGTCTGTCTGCACTTGGTTTTAACAGCGCAAATATTTACTCTGGCCCTTCAGCGTGTTTTCTTTCAGCTGCTAACCAAAGAGTTGTATGTTCCGTGTTACGTCACCAAGCTAAGAATAGCAGCACCGATAGAAGTAGGCAACATGTCATTCAGACCGGAGCTAAGAATACCAGAGCACCGATAGAGGTAGGCATTACAGTTGCAACTAGCTATAGCATCAGCGCAATATTGTCAAGCAAGACATTCATCGATGTACATTGTTCACTACTAAATCAAGCAAAGAAGTGAATTGACTGGTTGGCATTGGACTCGACAAACAGTCTACCATGAATAATTGATGACAACAGATATTCAATGTTTCATTGATGATTGATTACTTTTGACACGTGACTTACGTGGACAAATCAATGTATTCTCGTGTTTCTTGCATGCTACTGGAATAATGAGTTGCAGATGACGGGAATGAGCTACACCGCCTCGGCTCGTGAGCCAGGCTAGCTATGTTGTGGATGGGACAATTGTGAAGGGATGTCCGAGGGCTGTTTATGAGTTCACAATCCCTTGTATCGCATTAACGACTGAGGAAAACCTCGGAAAAAACTTCAGTCAGGATTACCGATCTCGACGGGATTTGAACCCGAGACCTCCCGATTCAGAGTCGCGCTTGACGCTCGAGCCAAGTCGGTCTTCAAGATATTGGTTCGACTGAAACATGCCACCGGAAAAATCCTGACTGACTTCTTCTTTGTTATTGCCCCGGTCACAGCCTCGATTACCCATTTTGAGATGGCTTTTCTTAAACCCATTGATGATGATAATATAATGATGGTGATAACATTTGCGCCCTAATTATCTAGTAAAGCACTTGAAGAGGGTCACACCAGGCAATATTCTGATGTGCAGGCATCCCCTATACCCCAGCTAACCAACGAGCAGTTTTTGTGAATGATACATTTTGTAACAGTCAGCGAAACAGGTCAAGAATGTGTAGAAATGGGAAATTGTTGCTTGTTGCTATATCTAGCTTCGTGGCCGTTTCTCACACATCAGAGCATTGAACAGCTACCGCAGTTACCTACAAAAACCCCGTTCCGGGACGACCTAAATTACACTTTAAATAGGGCTTCGGAATATAAAAAAACAGACGCTGTCGGCGTCACACTCGTATCTGCTACAGCTGGACAGCGGTTTATGGAGAATTTATTAATTGAGATAACATATTTTTTCTAAAATCAATCAAAAAGTATATAAATTACATTTTTTTAAATGTGGGAGTTTCCAAGATATCTTAAAAGGGGGGGTAATCTCATAGTGTTTGGAGTACCGGTAGTTGCCTTTAATGAAAAGCACATTTTTACTAAAAAGTTGTTCATTGACAAGAGAAAACACAACGGGTTTATTATCATGAGACGCCGGTAGCTTGTTACAATGTTGTGTTGATTCACATTCACACAACGAAGTCAAAACAAGGACGTTGTTGTCGTCAGTGACATTGGCCGAGAGAACGTGCTGCATGAGCCCACATGAGATGAGCGAGGCCTGGGTACGACGCACGTGGTGGGAGCAATCAACCCCTCCGACACAACCACCACAGTAGCGCGCCTAGCGAGGCGTCCTAGAACCACACCTGCGCGCGCAACTATGAGACATTTACAGGAGAACGACAACAAAATTAACAAAAACACTTTTATAATTTACTCGACAATCGACATCATACTGTTGTTTACTTGGACGGGGTTTCTGGAAAAGCAATGCGTCATCATCCCTTAATAGTATTTCTGCGGACAGAATGAGCTTGTGAGCATCACGTTAGCAGACAAGCGTCGCTCACCGTAAGACAAGTCTCCAACACTGGGAACATTAGATACCAACTAGAAGTTGTAGGCACCTACGTATTGGAAGTAGAAATAAAGACATCGACACTACTTGGACCACCGACAGAAAAAAATATCGGGTGGTTTGTCTTTGTTTGTAGTGTTTCTTCGCGCTGTATTCCGGCCTAGACGAGCTGTAGGGAACCTTCGAAATCTCTGATCTTAACTTTTTGCAATCTCACTCACGATTAACGATAGCATCAAAGCAAATATTTGAACAATAGCGACACGACGACGAAATGAAGTGACCGAATATGGGAAAAAAAGATGGGCCAAAAACGCTCATCCATCGACGCGACTGTAAAATAAATATCGTTCGCAAAGTTTTAGTTAATATTAATAAGATTATGAACATAACTGTGTATTTAAAAGTTTTATACAATTTTGGATAGATAAGTAGCCTACGTCTTTTTTTTACATTGATTTTTAGGGTCACATATTTTCAGTTAAAAGTGGAATGGATATTTTGTGTTTCTTGCGCTGAACTCTTCTTCAGGTCCTAGGCGTGAGTGTGCCATGTCATCGTGAATGTGGTATAGGTGCGCACTGGCCTGCGCACAAGTCGCGCCAAGCCCGTCACGATCAATG
This sequence comes from Sweltsa coloradensis, assembly GCA_024449915.1. Taxonomy (NCBI): domain Eukaryota; kingdom Metazoa; phylum Arthropoda; class Insecta; order Plecoptera; family Chloroperlidae; genus Sweltsa; species Sweltsa coloradensis. The sequence goes on from JAMZAV010001304.1 coordinate 140,852, forward strand.
CGTGTTAAAAGCGAGCCGACGTCGTCGTCCCAACACAGTCTGCTCTCGACGTCTCCACACTGTGATTCGCTCTCGTTCGCTCTATCTCTCTCTTACAAGTTTAATAATGATCCTTAGCCAGTGGTCAGAATCGGGCTGTTGTGAATACCGCGTTCTTGAGGTTCAAAAGTGGTCGATTCTCAACCAATAAGAATATATTTCAGAAATATATTTTCCAGTTTGCACCAGTATTGGTGCCAGCATTCGTTCGTACGTACGCGAAAATAGACTAACTTGTGTTTACACTTTGGTGTTGGTCCAAGTGAAGTGGTGACTGTTGAGTTCGTGTGTTCTAGTGTTCTGTGTCGACTCGAGTGCAGGGTAAGGTAACACTGGCATCGTCGGCCACCTCAACCAGGACTGGAATGAGGCCGGATCTACAATCCTCAATACGTCACACGTCCTCAGACCACTTCGCCGAACTAATAACAAACATTTAGTACAAGAATGCTAATGAGAAATGAGAGTAAGGTTTATTAAAGTTGAGACTATAACTACCCCTTGAGACGGGTTCGACTACCTCGCGTCGCGTCGCGTTATCACTCAAGGCGTTATCACCTCCGCTGAGATAACCGCAGACAGTCGCTTTACATGGCATTCAGATACTGCGTCCGCTACTTAGCGACCACCGCGTGGGCCTCGCTCATAGAGTTCAGAAACTTCCTGTTCTTCGGGTCAATCCTGGCGTTTGTCGCTCCGCTGCTCAAGCTCAAGGGGAGCTGTTTCCCGGCGAGCAGGCCCTGGTGCTGGCTCGGCTGGGTCGGAGGCGACGACCACGTCTGTGCGGCCATGGCGCCCACGGCGACGCTGCCCGCTGGCTGCGACCAGAGGGTGCCGGCCAAGGTGCCGGACACCGCTGCAGTGCAAGGTGAGGATACGATAGGGCGCACACAAATACAGTATTTTGCATTAACCTTCAAGGCACCTTGTAGTTTGTCCCACCCCCCTAAAGATAACCTTCAAGTCACCTTGTAGTTTGCCCACCCCCACCCCCAAAGACAACCTTCAAGTCACCCCCACCCCCGGCGCCCCTGGCAAAACATTGTTCTTGGTCAACCCACACACCCGCAACCCGCACCCCTTCAATATTTAGCTGCAATCTTACCACTTCCCTGGTTAAAGTGTCTCATCTTAGCACTTTTTCTTCTACGTTATCAGTCTTTCCTCGAATAGGCCTATGTTTTAACATTTAAACGTGTCCAAAAAACTCCCTCGCTAGCACACACTTCACTTACAAAGCATACCCCCAAGAAACATGACATAACACGTAATGTCGATGGTTGCCCATGATCAAAGATTATCAATCAGTGCTTCCCGAATCTATCTTCCCAAGCATGATCAAACAAACAAACAAGGGTTGTTTGATCGTCGTCACGACTCCCCTCCTTGCAACTTCAAGGAAATGGAAACTTCAATGGGTTGAAAGTTGGAATGTTATTGCAGCCACAACGTTCCGCCGCACAATAATATTTACAGATTTATCAAATCAATCCACCTATAAACTTAAAACGATTGCTAAATACATCAAAATAAAATTATTGTTATGTATACATTTGTTATCAAATAATTCTCAAGTGTTTATGCAACGCATTTCAACAAGACATAAAAAACATTAACAAGTTATTTGTGTTAGATTTGCTCGTCAAATGATAACGATGTAGACATGATTTCGCAATGTACACTTGTGTCAGGTTTTATATCAAGAATTAAACAAATTACCAGACCACATAACACGCAATAAATGCGGCCTGTCGAGGTACACATTTCCCGGCTCTTCCTCACGCAGAGGCTTACAAATGAGGGTACAGTGGGTTGCCGAGAGGAAGCTGATGCAACCCCCCCCCCCCCCCCCAAACGATGTAGCTAGTTTAGTGGTGATATATGCGGAGCTCGAACCCACGACCAACCGCCCAAGCACGAGGCGTATCGCGATATGACGTGGAATGAGCTAGCTCGGTCAAACTTTAAAAGAAATCGCTTGATCTCCAAATCCAGCTAATCTGAAATGATTCTTTAGGAGGTTGTTGCAAATGATGTGCATGTCGCGATTATGGAACTTTTCAAAATATAAAATAATTGTCTCATATCTTATACACAAGCTTGGGAAATAACTACAAACAAAACTTTGGTGGTCTATTTACAGTATCCAATACAAAAATAAGCACAAATGTGCTCTGATCTGATAGAGACATGTACACATTTCAAGTTGACAAACTGGTGCAAATCACAACCCCATTGGACAATCAATAGAGCTGCAAAGCGTTCCAGAATAAACCCCTGTTTGTCCTGTAAGCTGATCCAATCAGGGTAGTTCGACGTGTTCGGCTGTCTGCAGCTCCGACAAACAACAATCAGCCGAGATTGGACAAGCTAATTGCAATCAAAGCTAATAGGAGAGAGCAACGAGCGTGCGCCGAGCTGTAGTGCACAGCAGACAGGCAAGGTTGATTGGTGGGACCTGCGTGCTCAGTGGCCAAGGCCAGCGAGGAGAAAGAAAAAATAATTAAATCATTGACTTTGAATATGTAATCCCAACGTCACTGGAGACCCGTACATAAGCTGGCCGATAGCATTCAGCCAATCAGGACACGCGCGTCCGTGCGTTGCGCGGTCTCCTGTAGGAGGTTCAACAACTTCTTGCCACGTTCAACTCACTCTGGTTGTTGCAACGAGGTTACCGAGACGGTACTGGTGATCGAATCCAGACCTCTTTAAGTCCGACCGGCATCCGTTCATACAAACTATTCACACGTAGATTGAAGACGGCGAGTTGAAACTCCTGTATGCTAGCCTCACGGAACTCTTGATAACAACACTGCGTTCATCTGTCAAAACAAGATAGTTGTTGCTCATGACGCGAGGACGAGCCTCTGGTGAAGCCGGGCGGCCATGTTGGATTGTGGTCGAGCCTCTACTGACGCCGGGCGGCCATGTTGGATGACGCATCCACACGACGGCCACGAAACTATTTCAGAACACTGGCTTGGCGGTTGACGTGAGCAAACTAATACACGATCTTCATGCTAGTACTCCACCAAGCTGCATTATACCACAATACTCAGAATGAAAGAATAATAGTTAAAAGTAGTTTAGTTTAGTCAGGATATGGGGAGGAGGAGCCCATGCTGGTCAGAACCAGCCACGGGTAAGGGGAGGAGGGGGGGAGGTTCTCACGTCATCGTCATCGTTCGTTGTGTCAATTGTCATCATCGTCGGGGAGGTCGTCAAGGGAAAGAAGAAGTGTCCCCGACGACGATTGCCAGAGCTCGCCTCTAGTTTCGGGGAGTAATATACTTCGCTTATACTAGCTGATGTTTGCGAGGTGGACTTTTTCTCTTGAATCGCCTTTTACGATTAGCAGAGCCATGGGCCAATTCTACCCCGGGCGCAGAGGGGGTACAGTGAGAAGTAGAGGGCGTAAAAGACTTCCCTCAATCTTCTCTAACCAACAGTAATAAAATCCATGAAACCTAAACACCTAGATCAAGGATTGGTGGTGCATGGTGGTGCATGGAACACAATGCATGCATAAAACATTTCAAATACAAACGCTTTGTATAATTCGACAGGGAAATTAAACCCAAACAATGAGAAAAACTGCAATTTAGTTTTGGTAATCTTTTATTGGTCATTTGAATCGTATTGAATAATAAATCGTAAGATTAGGAATGTGATGGATATTGAAAGCAGCGTAGAATCTCGTGTAACCGACATTATCTTTGATAAACCCAGATGGCGAAACCAACGGAAGTGACAAGGAAGTGCGCGAAGTGAAGTCGTCAAAACCTGGGGTCAACACCGGATGTAGAAACATCTCCAGCCACTTCCTCTCGACTGAATTAGGGAAATAAAACATTTCTTATTGGGTTCTTTTTGTTGGTGAGGAAATTACATTTTCCATCTCGAGTCGTAGTTGAGCATTTCCCTCTCAAATCTCACCCCCCCCCCCCCCCCGGACACCCACAGATGATACACTGATTGTAGCTAGGATAATTGAGAGATTGGGTTGACACGTGCTTTTATTCGAAGTCGAATCAATTCATTTTGGACGATGCCTCCTTAGTTAATTAAATTATAAGGGTCACTTTTAGCAGAGCTAAAGAGTAAACACGCTGATCTGAAAGTAGATTGTTTTATAGCTTGAGCCGTTCCCAAGTATTTCTGGCTCCGTTAGGACTAATACCTGTAAATAACTTGGACACAAAGACCTGTATTTTGTATGAGCGAATCATCATCGTAAATAGGATCAAGTTGAGGCCCGAGGGATAAACTGGCGGCTGTGTACGGAACGGATACCCCGTGCACGGTGATGTCTTACCATGCGGTATCACCGACCACTGGTTGGACGTGCCGGCGGGTGGAGGAGCCCGAGGGATAAACTGGCGGCTGTGTACGGATACCCCGTGGTGATGTCTTAACCATGGCGGTACCACCGACCACTGTGACGTGGGGGTGGGGAAGGGGGGTAAACTGGGTTGTCTACCCCGGGTACCAAAAAGGGGGGGGGGGGCCATGGTTGGAAGTCCTCCGGGGGGAGGAGCCCCAAAAAAATTGGCGGCTGGTAGGAACCCCCGGTGATTTTTACCATCGGGCCCCAACCACTTGTCGGGGGGTGGAAAACCCAATAAAAAGGGGTTTTTACGGGGAAGGTAAACCCTGGGGATTTTAAGGGCCCCCCTTTGGTTGACGGCTAACCCGGGGAAAAAAACCCTTTTAGGACAACCCCGTGGTTGTTTAATGGGTACCCCCGAATGGGCTGGGGGGTGGAGAGGGGGGGATTTTTTGGGAAACCCCGGGGGTTTTTCCAGGGTCCCCCCTTTTTTTTTTGCCCCGGGGAGGGGGGGTAAACTGGGGGCCGGCTAACCCCGGGGGTTCTTCCCGTCGGCAGTTTGGGGGGGGGGAAAAAAACCCCAAAAAGGCCTGGCAAAAAGGGGGGTTTTTTCCCCGCCCCTTTTTTTAGGGGGGGGAGGGGCCCAAAATAAACTGAAACAGGACAGCACAATGCAGCCTTGCATGGCTTTGATGTAACTGTTAGTGATGACTGATGAGGTTCAAGATGCTAACACCAGGTGGCAGATTTTGACAAGATCTTGTTTATATCTTGTTTCTAACCAAGTTCTTGCCAAGAATATTCTTGTTAAGAATCTTGCCAAGATCTTGGCAAGAAATAAACAAGATCTTATTTCAATGCAAGATCTTGGCAAGATTTTGACAAGATCTTACTTAACACAAGTTCTTGGCAAGATCTTGGCAAGATCTTACTTAATACAAGTTCTTGTCAAGATCTTGCAAGATCTTACAAGATCTTGACAAGAATTTTCACCAGGGCTAGATCAAGGATTGGTGGTGCATGGTGGTGCATGGAACACAATGCATACATAAAACATTTCAAATACAAACGCTTTGTATAATTGGACAGGGAAATTAAATCTGAACAATGAGAAAAACTCCAATTTAGTTTCTGTAATCTTTTATTGGATCATTTGAATCGTATTGAATAATAAATCGTAAGATTAGAAATGTGATGGATATTGAAAGCAGCGTAGAATCTCGTGCAACCGACAATATCTTTGATAAACCCAGATGGCGAAACCAACGGAAGTGACAAGGAAGTGCGCGAAGTAAAGTCGTCAAAACCTGGGGTCAACACCGGATGTAGAAACATCTCCAGCCACTTCCTCAAACTTGTTGACTGAATTAGGGAAATAAAACATTTCTTATTGGGTTCTTTTTGTTGGTGAGGAAACTACATTTTCCATCTCGAGTCGTAGTTGAGCATTTCCCTCTCAAATCTCCCCCCCCCCCCCCCGGACCACACAGATGATGATACACTGATTGTAGCTAGGATAATTGAGAGATTGGGTTGACACGTGCTATTATTCGAAGTCGGATCAATTCATTTTGGACGACCTCCTTAATAATCAAATTAAGGGTCACTTTTAGCAGAGCTAAAGAGTAAACACGCTGATCTGAAGTAGCTTGTTTTATAGCTTGAACCGTTCCCAAGTATTTCTGGCTCCGTTAGGACTAATACCTGTAAATAACTTGGACACAAAGACCCCCTAAAGCTCGATCTGTATTTTGTACGCGCGAATCATCATCGTAAATAGGATCAAGTTGAGGCCCGAGGGATAAACTGGCGGCTGTGTACGGATACCCCGTGGTGATGTCTAACCATGCACTATGCAGTACCACCCCAAGGTTCCCTACTCAAAGGTACAGTCCCTCACGTATACGGCAGAGCGAGAAGAATGAATGTTTACTCGAGGTTTATCAAAGTACTACTTGAATAGTTTCAGGTGTTTACAACATACCTATTGAACTAGTTGAGGCATTTGCCACGTGCTACCAGTCAAACGATAACATACCCCGAGAACAATGCTAACGACTTTTTCTATAGTAAGAATGGCCAATCAGTCAAAAAAAGTCAAAAAAACAATAACGTTATCGGTTTCCAAACGATTTCATTGGCGTATAACTAAACTTGTAACCCAAATCGTGTAATGAGTATTAGTTTACACTTTTGTTGTTGAGAGCAAAGATCGGAGAAAGGAATCTCGCAGAGAAGGTGCTTTGCTTTGCCCACAGAATGAACAGTTTCTGAGCGAGGGCCAATCACGTAGCAAGACATGACAGCCAAGTTTTTTTGCACACATAACACGCTTTTAGTTAGTACAGTTGAGTTGACTGATTTGTAGTCAACGACGCTCCGTGATTGAATAATACGTTTTCTAAACACTGTTGTATCGTAATAATACAAACAAGTGGCGTTACGTAAGTCTACGCAATGCATGGGGTACAAGCCCGACCCAACATACTGAAGTGAAGTGTAGGGAGTATACGATGCCGTAACAGACAGCTTATCGGATTAATTCAGGGTCAGGTGGATTATGTTGCGGGTTTCGTGTTCCTAGTTCCACTGCGCCGTCTATTATTGTCACTGGTGTTGCCTATTTTTATCTCCTACACAGCACGCACAGTCTCGTTACCCGCTCGTTGCGACGTTACTGAAAGTGAAGTGCCGTCCTAAACCTCGCAATCAGACCAGGTGGTGGTTGTCCTATAAGTGGCTGGAACGTCGTCTTGTGAGGAGGATGTTCACGATTCGACAATTAAAGATGAGACACCTTGATGTATTCAGAAGGAAAGTAAAAATCAAAGGTACCCGAATATCCCCCCCCCCCCGAATCAGGAAAAAATAACACTAATAATAATAATAAATAATAATAATAATAATAATATAATTAATAATAATAATAATAATTAATAATTATGATGATTATTATTAATAATAATAATAATAATAATAATAATAATAATAATACGTACCGCCCTACGGACCCCCCAAAAATTGTTTTCTTTGTTATTGAAGTAATATCACATGTGTTGCTTGCAATATTATTTTAGAGTAATGTACTGCATGGATGTTGGTGTATTTTTAGAGAGATAAAAAGATGGTAGATAGCTAGATAACAGGATTGACAATGCCATTAACAAATCGAAGTAAAAATTGGATTAAACAAAATTATTTCGATCTACTTTAAATCCTAAAACGAGTTTTTAGTCATAATATATATTACTTATTGTAACGAAAAAATCAGGCATACCGCCCCTGGAACCGCAGTGGGTTAGGGGGATGCGTCGGTGTTGCGGTGCGGGCTACGTGACGTTTTACACGCAGGGGATGTTGTTTGTGTTCCAACCAACATGGCCGGCGCGCGCAGCAGGGGCGGGGGAGTCCCGCCGCCGAGCAAGGGTCGCGTGGGTGTGGTCAGGGAGGAACCAAACAGACGCACTGCGCATGACCAGGCCGCCAAGGTCACCGCAGACTCATAATCGATAATACTCTCTCGGTTTCATCGAATCCGCACAAAAAAACATGTCATCACTCAAAAAAATGTACTGTTGAGAAAACTCAAGACTTGTTTAAAAAAAAACTTGCTAGGTATCTAATATAGATCTGTGCACTGTAGTCACAAGAAATAGCTAATTCGGTTAGTGGGGCAGTGCCAGAGAAATTTTGAAATAAGGTATCACTCGTATACTAGAACCCATCGAAGATTTATTTATACATTGCATACCTAAAGGAAAATGACTTGAGGTGTTAAATGAAACCACTCAACACCAAGTAATCGCACACACATCTAAGGCATAGAAATTTGCAATGGTGCGAACGTAATGGCCTGGGTATTTATATCGTCGCCACAAATCAACTCTGGTTCATGTAGTTGCAGGTTCGAGTCCCCCCGTGGGGAATCGTGACTAGACACAATGTCAAGTGTATTTAGTCACGCGAGATTACAATTAGTTTGTTCACCTCATCAGTAAGGTCATAATGCGTCATCACTCTAGCCCAAGGGTTGTGAGGGGGGGCCCATGCTGGACACAGCCATGCAAGGCAGGGAAGAAAGGGGGGGTTTCTCACGTCGTGGTCGTAGTCTTCAGAGGTTAACATGTATTGTGTTGTATTGTTCTAGAACTAGCCATCAAGAGGTTCTCTCCAGTAGTGGTGGCGATGGTGGGTCTACCCGCCAGGGGCAAGAGTATGGCAGCTCACAGGCTGGCCCGCTATCTAACATGGATCGGACACTCCGCCAAGGGTAAGAAGCATTTTCGTTATATACCAACCCTCAGAGTTCAATCTAGAGCCAGTTTCCCTACCTACCTAACCGGTGCTCGAATGTAAATGCAGTAGCATTGTCAAGTACCTGTACACCATCTATCTTTTATCACCGACACCGTCCGTACATATATCCAATAAACTGAAACTGAACTGTACGCAATTGAGTGATCCGAGATACCATGATTAGTTGCATAATAATAAGGTACAAAGTTATAGCTTAGGCATTGGCTAAATTAAGTTCCCAAAAAAATCAGCTATTTTCCCTGATGATTTCCAGGAGTGTGTCTCCTGTACTATAATGTTGGAACTGCAATTGCTTGTTTGCAATGTTTATAGTAAAACCCCAGTCTCAAATGTGCAAGCTGAACATGATTATCTGTACCTGGTAGAAAGTTTAGTCAAGCTAGTTTTATTATGGTTTGGTTACCCTCTCTCCCCCTTGATCAGGCGTGCAGGGACGGGGGAATCCCCCTCACTTATTCCCGTGACCCCCCCCCCCCCTTCAGAATGTTAAACACTGGCTACAACTGAAAAACTAGTATCAGTCCGTGTACCAAGGGCAAGAGCTCCCTAGGGTGTGCCAACTTGTGGTTAGTTAAAAGGATACTCAAGCAAAAAAAGCTCATTAGCTCATCCATTTCCCACCTCCTTGACGGAACTAGTAATATCTTGACCGCTATGTACGGTTAATTACAAGTTGAAGTACCCATCAATTAAGGGACTGTATGTATGACTGTGTGTGTAGTGAGAGTGACATTTAAGTGACCGTGTGTATATTGTTGCAGTGTTCAGCATGAGCCACTACCGGCGGCGCCTCATGTCGCGCTACCCCAGCAGCGACATCTTCAGCGCGGACAACAACGAGGCCATGGAAGTGAGACGGCGCAGCCTGGCAGAGGCCATGGACGACGCCGGACAGTGGATACACGGTACAGTAGCCACTCGACTTGCCTGTGGTTATAGAGCCTATCATAATTATCATTTGGGTCTTCTAGCATCTTGCATTTCACAGCTTATAGAAGTTTTAACATCAGGATGTTCCAAAAGCTGCTCAAGTTTGGATACAGTTATAACCGTAAATAAATAAATAAATAAATAAATAAATAGGTGTGGCGTTCCTGCATCCTTCCACATTTACTCAATTCCATGTGCAATGCTGAGTGTTGCCCTTTCCCATCAACTGGTTAGGTAGATAGAAGTGATAGAACAATCTTTGATCATTGAACCTCACCATATTTATAGTTACATTTCTCCATAGTATGATGAATATAATAATAATGTGGACCTAAATTTAATATACTCTAGTCACAAATTTCTCCCTACCATAGTTAACCTGTGCGCTCAAATATACTAGAAGTAAAAAAAATCTTTCTACATTGTCCAAGTAATGCCGATCATCGAACTAGCCCCTTGAGAACACACCCAATAAGGTTTACAACACTGGCTTATACCTTCCAGATGGTGGCTCAGTCGCCATATTGGACGGAACAAGCGCCACGCGCTCCAAGAGGCAGTGGATCCACGACCACTTCACCGAGCACTTGGGGCACAAGGTCCTGTTCGTCGAGTGTGTGTGCGACCAAGAAGAGGCGCTGGCTCGGAATGTCAAGGTGAGAAGGGAGAGGACTTTCACTTGCAGGAGCAAAGCATGTCACAAAATATACCTATATGCATGCCGATTTTCTATGAAATATAAACGAATCGAGTTAGTATAGTTTACAACTTTGAAATGTTGTTTATGTTTTGCAGGAGATTCTGAAGAAGAGTCCCGACTACCAGAACATGAGCTTCGATAAGGCCCTGGATGACTTCAAGCAGAAGGTGCAGCACTACATGGAGGTGTACCAGCCTATGAGGGCCAAGCAAGAGCCAAACCTCAGCTTCATCCGGTACATCAACGAGGGTGAAGACCTCGCCGTGCATCGCATCAACGGACAACTGGAGAACACGATCTTGACCTTCCTCACCAGCTACAACCCCGTCCCCAAGACGCTGTACTTCTCTAGGGTGAGCGAGCATTCTACCCGAGCTTTGTAATCTCAGAATAACAACGATCGACACCCTGTGACAACGGCAATAGAAAAGTATTTGTAGCACACATTTACACAAACATGTTTGTTAGACATGCGGATTTATTTCTGCTTCCGGTGCAGAAGAACAAGGGTTCAAAACCTGGTTTAAGCTGGGTCTTTCTATGGACTTGATTGGTTTTAGGTGACTCAAGTCGTCCTAGTATCCTAGTAACGAGACTCGTAATCATAATATTACGATAACATCGCAGACTTAAAATCAGTTTGTGAAACCGAGTACATTGATTTTTAGGCCAAAACTAATTACCTGGACAATATCTTGGTATGTCATCAAAAATATGCATCATCAGTAAGCTATCTAGCAAATAGCTTTGGTCAAATGTATCAAATACTGTCCAATATTGAACGAGAACTGTGAGAATGAAAGGATGCATCTCGAACCCGGCACCTCCACCAAAGCACTATCGAAACTCAACTATAGTCAATGCCCGATTTCAATACGCCTGTCTGCCAGATTCTGATTTCAAGCTTGATAACAGTGACCCATGTGACTTGACAAAGGCATACCTTATGTTGTGAAATTCAATACTGTATTAGGCTACCCAAGTGAAAATGAAACGTCTGGTAAATAACGTAACTCGATTTGATTATATTGATAAGGCACAAATAAGGAGTCAAACGTTTTGGATGAAAACAAAACTTAAATCATACCTGGTCAAGATGGATTTTATAATTTCAGGATTGATTTTCATTTTATAATACATCGTTCACTCGTTTCAATTGCTAGCCTGATTCAACTAATTTTTTTTAAATTTTCAAAAAATCCATTAAAACATAATAGAATAATATGTAAACGGTGACTTTGAAGCTAAAGTATGTAAATGTACTTGTTGTTGCAGCATGGGGAGAGTGAGTACAACGTTCTGGGCCGTATCGGCGGTGACACAGACCTGAGCCCTCGCGGCCAGCTCTACGGCAAGTCCCTGGCGCGACACATCAACGAGGCCAAGATCCCGGGACTGCGCGTGTGGACCAGCCAGCTCAAGCGCACGCAGCAGACTACGCAGGGCATACGCGCTTGCAAGGAGGCGCTCACAGAGCTCAACGAACTGGACGCGGTGAGTCTCGGATTCTATCATCCGCCAATGACTGTTTGCTGTTCTGTTCGGGCTACTTTTCATAATAGATTTTCATTTGATTAATGATCAATAATTATTATTAGTTTTAGGGCGCTTTAACAGCAAAGATTATTTGCATAAATCAAATCATAAATACTCAAATTAGCTAATCGTTTTGATTTCTTAGCTTTTAATCTAAAGCAAAGTAGGCCAACCACGGAAAAAAAAAACGTACTATCTTTAATCGTGAAATTAAATCTTGGAAATATTTTGAAAGTATAAAGACACTAAATGTGAATGCGGCTATGACCTTTTCTAGTATCCTATAACACATTCATGTTTTAAACAATAAATAAAAAACATAAAAACATAATTTAATGATTATTAATAAACTAATGGTAATATCTGATGGTAACGCTACATTCATGAATATAAAGATATATAGAGATTTGTGTGATTTGTGAAACTAATGAAGTCCAACTCCTTGTCCACGCAGGGTGTGTGCGAGGGCTTGAGCTACGAGGAGATGGCAGAGAAGTTCCCGCAAGAGTTCGCCTGGCGCGACCAGGACAAGCTACGCTACCGCTACCCGTGGGGCGAGTCCTACGTGGACATCATGGAGCGAGTCAAGCCCATCTTGCTCGAGCTCGAGGGACAGAACAACGTCCTAACCGTCAGCCACCAGGCTGTGTTGCGCTGCATCCTGGGATACTTCAACAACAAGTCCCATGGTAAGAGCTGCCTGCATTCAGTTAGCAAGATCATGCACAAACTAACAACAAGTCCCATGGTAAGAGCTGCCTGCATTCAGTTAGCAAGATCATGCACAAACTAACAACAAGTCCCATGGTAAGAGCTGCCTGCATTCAGTTTGCAAGATCATGCACAAACTAACAACAAGTCCCATGGTAAGACCTGCCTGCATTCAGTTAGCAAGATCATGCACAAACTTCAATATTGATGACTCAAAAATGTATTATTAATGTACACTTAAAAAATAGTGTTCCTACTTTTGTGATTTTGCTTTGCTACCTTTGCTACTCGACTCTATTCTTGTCCTTTCACAACGTAGTATTCATTTTTTATAATACGTATATCTTTGTATTTTTAACTATGTATTAGTCTTGGTTGAGCAGGTTATTTGTAAGACAATGGGGTGTTACGTGTTAGGAATCGTCAGAGATGTGTGTAGTAAATGACCCGGCACCTCCACCAAAATGTTAACATTTTAAATAGATAAATACATTTTTTTTACTTTTGGGCAAAATAGGATTTAACTTATCACAAAAAAATTCTTATCAACATTTTCATTATCTCAATAATCCAGCTTTAATGGTTACCGTAAATTTAACACATCTAGGTCTAAGCGTAAATTAGCAACAGTTATTGTTTATTAGGCAAAATATTTACCAGGACAGATACATTTTTTTTACCTCATTTACAACCTTAAAATGTATTTCTATTTTGTGTTGTTATTTCCATCTGGCGTCATTATTTTTTATCATTAATCATTGAATTCAATAAATTTAAAAAAAATATGGCAGCAGTCATCGTACTGGTGAAAGCAATTTGTAAGGTTGGGCCTCGCTAGTGTGGATACTTTATGTTGTTAATCAACAGTTCAAGGCCATAACTTTCTTGAGCATCTATGCTTACTTTCCCCCTTATGTACAAAGATTTGCGTTGGTAAAGTTGCGGACGCAAATTTTGGCAAAGATGGCGGAATAGTGTCCGGCGATACTGTTTGGAGATTAACGGCATGAAATGCAAGCAAAAACCAGTCCCAAATGACTTGAATAAATTATTCTAGCACTAAATGAACATTTCTAAATAGAAAACAGCAATCATATACTAATTTTTGTGTTTTGGGCAACCTGCAACGTATATAGTGGTCAAAAGTCGCAATATTTACCGTCCACTTTGGAGTAGCGGTAACGAGAGGCATTATTATACTGAGGGTTGCAGGTTGAAATTTCACTAGATTTTTATGAACTTTTTTGCAATTTTTTACTTTACTGTAGGCCTATGTTGGCACAAAAAGTTTAGTTGAAATATTCATTTTCTTATACAAAAAAGGTGAGTGTCGACATATGCGTCACATCCAGACTAGCCGCAGTTTTACAGAAATATCTAACGACGCAAGTCTGCTAACGCAACTAGCTTTGTGCATACGTTTTTTAAAGTCCTATGATTTAACATATGGATTTGCATAAGTCCGCCATTTTTAACGAGATGCAACTTTGCCAGTATGTTTACATGCTTTAGCTAGGTCAATTAAAGACTAGAATGAACCCAATCCAGTTTCACATCATCTGTTCTGTGTTGTCAACAGAGGATGTGCCGTACATCGACGTCCCCCTCCACACGATCATAAAGCTGACGTCCGACGGATTCAACTACCACATGGAGCTCATCAAACTGAATGTTGAATGTGTCGACACGTACCGGAAGCAGCCTAAGGTAAGACTTCTAGCCAGTACATCCTACACAGCGCGTTCCCAGCTTAGTTAGGTAAAACATGCAGCGCTGTTCTTCTAGCGAGTAAAGACTGCAATGAGGAAGACAATTTAATTGATAATTTAGTAAATAAAATAAATAAATAATAAATAAATAAAATAATTTCCATTAAAGACTGCAATGAGGAAGACAATTTAATTGATGATTTAGTAAATTGATAACATTATTATAACATACATTATTGAGCACCACCATCACCAAGCGCAACACATTATTTCAATTGGCTAAATTATTGTTGTCATTGAGTAAAATAAATTGCCGTAGTAAATAAATAAAAAGGGGCCTACAGGGTTGGCTTGGTCGCTTTGATTTAAAGTCCCCCACTGAAAATCAGTTACACAACTGAGCGGGTAGACTCTCAATACAATTAATTTATTATTATTTATTATTTATTAATTAATCCAACTACACATAACAGAATAACTCTCATGCAATGACAACTAGAGTTTATTTATACGTGTTTTGTTAATATCTCTATAGCCACTGGCCAAGACAGGTCACAGACCAAAAATCTTGCATTTCTTTTAGTATTTTTTGAACATAATATTACACTTACTCTACTCTCCACTTCATATTAATTGTTGCATATAGCATCAACATTAAGGCTAATCCAGCTCTTTGGCACCCTTTGTTTATAACAATAGTAATTATTTTTTTGAATATGTTTGTATATTGTATCAGTAGGCCTATATTATGGTTTATTTTTTCCACATACTCATGCATCACAAGGGTCAAGGCAAGTTACACTGTTTTTCAGCTATGGAAATAAAACTATTGTATGAATTTTCAAGAGAAATAAAATTTGTGTGTGGTACTGGTAGGTAATTAAGTTTCAAGTACCTACGTAGGTACCTTACTAAGCCAGTTTTACCGCAAGTGCACCAGAATTTGTGACACTTTTTTCAAGGTTAGGAGTTACCTTAATGGCTTAATTTGATGTAACTTAATGTTAAAATAACGTAACTTGATGTAACTTGACGTTCCTTAGCGTAAATTAACGTAACTTAACATAATTAGTAAGTAACCTTTATGTGACATGTGCAGGTAATATCTAGGGACCCCGAGAAATAGCAAAAAAAAATCTTCAATTTCAGTAGGCCTATATAAACTCACGGTAAAGATATCATTTAGTCATAAAAATACATAGCACTGCAATCACTACCATTCAGCAAAATGAACACATATTACACATATATACAAATTACAAATATTATTTACGCCACAAAGTTATTATTTAAAAGAAGATAATAAATTAAAGGAAACTTAATTGGAATTAGCTAGGCGTGTTCGATAATAATATTTTCAAGTGTCAAGGTGCCAACTATACGATATATTATGTTATACATGTTGATTTCAATAAGGAACTAGCCTTCATTCCAGAAATCAAATATGTTAAAGATAACATGTAAAAAAAAAATAACATTAAATTTTTTTTTTGTCTAAGGTTAATACTTTTCTCAATATTTAACGTGGAAAATTTGAATCCGACTTCCCGCCAAAAGACAACACGAAAAGTACTTTGGCGCACACTCAAAAGAAGCTAGCAGACCGCTCCCCGTGCTCCTGTCAGTTGTGTTATCCTTTAGATTTCTAGATTAAAAGAAATGCTGCGGTATAAAAGCTACCACAAGGGCATTTACATTTACGGTTTAAGGAGTCAGCCTTGTCAAAACCCAGTTCAGTCATTTATGTAGGACAAGGCGGCCATTTTGAAGGGTCCTACAGTGAGCATGCTGCGAACTGCGTGGGCATCGCATCGATGTCACGACCCATCAGCGAACGTTGGCGTGGGATTCAAAACAATATAACTTTGTACCCCCGTAGTTACCACGGATTTTATTTTTTTAAAGTTTTATTTCAATTGTTATAGATTATTTAACTGTGTTCTATATAAATAATAAAAAATGTAAAATGTAAATTTGAAACCAAGGCTAGTTCCCTATTCCTAATTGTCAAATTAATTGCATATTTTGAGCTAAAATTTATAAAATAATTGAGAAAATTTCCCGATTTTGCTCTAATTTAGCAGGAAAACGTGGTGATAATTGTCTTATTTCGCTACTTTATAATAAAATATAGTACATATTTAGCGTCATTTAGTGAAAAAAGTCATTCACAACATTCACGGTCCCTAGTAATATCACATTATCCCTTACATGGATACGAACCAGAAGCGTAGACTAGGAAAACCAGGACCAGGAGTAACATCGCGAGTAACTATAGGCCAAAGCAGTTGTAGAACTTACGTTGAATAATATTCAATATTTTCAAACTAAGTACATATTATGTTCTCAGATTTATTTCAGTGTTGTTTACATTAGAAAACATGTCAAATATAGCACCTCAGTCTTGTTCTAGATTTGTTTGCTGGAGCAGCCAGTATTCTAGTTTTAAACAGTCTTTTATCACAGCAAACACAAAGAAAGTATTGAAAAACTTAGATGCCTTTTATACACTTGGTAAATAAAAAGTCCAATTCACCGAGTGCATGCAGGCAAAAAGTAAAGAAGTGACTATCGTACCGTAGTTTCATCACAAATGTAAAATAGCAACGAGTGGTTGCGAGACCTCTAAAACCGTCTGTTATGGTCCACCATAGACACAAACATATCCGTGAACAACGCCGGCAGCAGAATCCAGAGAGGCGCCATCACATAATAAATAGAGATGTTCATTACGTTGTAATACTCTAGCTTCAAACACAGCAATATCTGAGCAGCCATTTTGAGGGCTATCGCGACAACGTACCAGATCTTCCGATAGAGAGAGTTTGCGAGCCGGTCGTGTCCGTTCTTGCAGTGCGATATCATGTTGAAGAGAACGTAGAACATTAGGATCGAGTCGTAGATCCACATCGGGATGAAGACGATGAACCAGTTCCACTGCGTTCGAGTGTCCAGTCGTAGCACGAGTAGTATTAGGAACACGAGTAGGATGAACCACGTGAACAGTGCTCGGTGAAGCACCGCCATTGTGATCGGTCGGGAACGGTTTACCTTAGGGGGGAAGTTGTTTGCGTCGGACGGAAAAGCACCGCATTAAGTTGCTTAATAGTCTCTAAAACCATAATCATGTCTTCAACTAGACGACTCGCAAAATACGGCAAACATTGCGAAGAAGTAGCATTGTTTAGTCGTTGAACCGAAGCATAAAGAGACTCTTTCGCTCGAGTCTGCCCCCAAGCTAGTTTGGCACGAGAGATGGTATTCTTGCGGAAGCAACGGGTAGCCTGCCAAGAATGTCTACTTGGTAACGCCACTCAAAGCATCTGGTCACTCCTTGACGGTTGCTCCAAGCCAACACGTTACGCTAGTATTGCACCAACCCTGGCAGGCATGACGGCCATTTACTGCAGCTGCAAATTAAATCCACGGGTTATTCTTTGAACATCCCACTAAGTTAGCCTAACAAAGCTATGAATAAGACTCACGGTTATTTATATTTTAAGACCATCGATGACAGACAGGCTGACGCGTTTAAACTTCCGGTGTAATATAAGAATCCAAAAAATCCATTGTTGTTTTACATCTCCTTTCAGCAATTATGCTATTTCCATATTTTTTTATACTAGAATAATTAAACTAATATTAAATACAATTCAGCAATTTACAAAAAAATCAAATTACAAAAAAATTACAAAATCCATTTCGACCGGGGTTCGAAACCGGGTCTCCCACATTACAGGTTCAGATCTATAATGCAACTACCATTCAGAAGTTAAAAAGCTACCGTCTCAGTGGTCTAGTTGGATAAGGCCTACCTGGAATGTGGGAGACCCGGGTTCGAACCCCTGTCGTAATGGATTTTGTAATTTCTGAATAATGTATTAAATATTATTAACTATTGCTCCTACAGGAGTGTTTTCCAACCAACCAAATCAAAAATTTAACTCTTGTATTTCTATTATGTGACCATTTGTTGACTGGATCCAACATGGATGTTTCATTGTTGCTGCACCCACCACACAAAAATTTAATTTTTTTTTAAAAGTGTATTTTATTGGTTCATTTTCTAAATGTTTTGCCCATTCAAAGGTCTTTTGATGTAGAGAACAGTTTCACCGACTTTTAAATAATGAGCAAAATAATTTGATCGAAAAGGGTTGATTTATTCAATTAAATTAATTAAACACTGTAGCCTAAATCAGCATTGTCTTACCCGGTGTTTCTTTCGTCTGTTACAGAACTTGTCTCCGAGTCGCTCAATCGACGACGTTCTGCTCACAGTCCCCGCTCACTTCGACGCTCAGTTCGACACCAACAAGCTGTGGCAGATGATGGGCACTCCGGCGCTGCTGCAGTAGTCGCTCTCGCTTCCTGCCTGTAACAAGCAGAGTAGAGTGTGAATGAATGTGGACGAGAACTTGTATTATTTTTGTATTACTCGTAATTACGTCTTAGGTTAGGAATTTTATGTTTAAATATAGTTTATCTTGTATTTCCAGCTGAAGTCTTAAGAAATAATTCATTGGTGTGGTGTGTGACGTCAATCAAGTTAATAACTAGAAACTTTCAGGCTCATGTATAGAACACTAGTGCTATTCTCAGCCACACCATTAACTCAAGGGAAGGAATATTTATTACCTAAAGGTAAATATTAAAGACAGGACCTCGGAACCAGAATTAAAAAACAGATGACTATGTGGTACTTATGAAATCTCTTGTTATAATAATAAGTACATATTATGTATATTATATATCATGCATTATTCAGGATTAATTCCTTAATTTTATTGTGATTTATTTTAAGACTGTCAAGTGGCAACACTACAAAGGATTAAATTGAAGAAATACACATTTTCTGAGATTATGCTTTTTGAGTATAAACCAAATCACAAATACCTACTCTTAAAATTATTTTTTGTATAACATGAAAAAATAAAGATTTTAATCGACCAATGTCAATTTGTGTAATATTTTTACCCATCTCTCCATTAGCTTTAATATACCTACCTATAAATTAAGACCCGAACACAACATTATAAGATAAGTCTTTAATCGTTATCTTTATTCATCTACAGTTCAATTTTCGATACTGAATATAATATTGAACTCTTACCCAAGGATTGGGTAAATGCCGGAGAAAATGGAAGATAAGATAAGTAAACCAAACACATAAGTAAATAAAATAACTTTATTATTAATATATTTCCCAGGACACATTATTGGATGAGTGTAGCGAGTGAAGCGAAGACTTCAATTTCACTGACCCCCCAAAAAAATAAGCTCGGGTGTTTTTTTTTGTTTTTTTTCCTGTCTGTTTGTTCGCTCGATTCCGGGCAAACGGCTTATGCGATCTTGATGAAAATTGAAGGGGACCTTCGTTTTCTCTGAACTTAGAGGTGTATTGTTTTTGGGTACAATCGTAGAAATATTTCTCATGAATATCGTACTTTTACGATTTTTTTTCATTTTTAATGCGATATTTTCGTGACATTTGGTCCATTTCTGACCAAACGGGTAGGGCTACAACGTTCAAATTTCACATGGACATTAAGGTTATGGTGGTGTAGTACCTTTTTAAAGAAAAAGTTGAAAAAAATAGCCAGAATCTATAGAAATAAAGGTTTTAATATAAGTTTTTCAATTTTTAGTGCGATATTTTCGTCTCATTTGGGCCGATTCTGACCAAACTGGTGGGGCTACAACGTTCAGATTTCACATGGACATTAAGGTTATGGTGATGTAGTACCTTTTGAAAGAAAAAGTTGAAAAAGTTAGCCAGAATCCACAGAAATAAAGGTTTTAATATGAGTTTTTTGAGGTTTATAATACCAATTAACAAGCAACAATAGAAACTTGACAACAATCACCTACAATGCATTCAAAAAGCACTTGCAAAGAAAAAGTGCAAACAAACTTACAAAAAACGCTCATCCATCAACGCGGCGGGACTTTAGCGTTTTCCTAGTATAGATAACAAGTTCACACAATAGCCAATCTGACTGGGGTATCAAATAAGGGTACCTAGAATTTAGATAACCAATAATACAGTAGACAATGATAAAGACGCAGCAAAAAAAAATACAAACCAGTCCCGAATAGTCATAATTTTGTCATTATAGAAGACTTTTGCGACCTACACAAGATTAAGACAAGCACACTGTTTTTTCAAGAACAAAATACAAAAGACGAGCACCTGCAAATGATTAAAGTTGATTCAGCATCTGTAGCAAAGAAAACTAAACAGCTCTGCCCACAATAAGTTCACAAAACAAATTACTACTATGCTTCAATATAGTAGTTGCATACATAATGAAACTAATGGACTGCACAAAAAACAAATCACAATCCCTGTGACGGTGACTACAATGCTGTCGGTTTGTTCCCGAGGGCCACGGAGTGTCAAGGTAATGTTCAAACACGCGCATGTTATTGTTACCAACGATTATTATTATGTATAGAATTCAACCATCTAATGCAACATTCTCATACCGGAAACACCTTGTCTAGATGAATGTAATATCTAGTTTGCATATTACAAGCAGGAATCTGCAAGAGGATTCCACCTCCAAACTGATTATAGTCCCAAAGGAACCAAATGTGTTGGGATTAAAAAACTACAGCCACCATCAATCAGCAGGTGAAAGATCATTTTGCTTATACTACCTGCTAGACCAAGTGACCCTGAGAAGTTATGAGGAACATAATCAATGTGTGATTCCAATCAGTAAATACACTGAATGGAAGGAAGTGAATTCAAATGAATGTATGAAACCCAGAGTTAATGAATTAATGAATTTTATTTCCAATACAGTTACATTCATATACATAGATAAATACATTTTACACTGTAATTGACCCTTCTAATCTTCAGTGGAAGACTTTTATACTAGGATATTTGGAAAATATTAAAATATAAAAATTTAGTAAATAAGATAAAATAACATAAAATGAAAATAAAATAAAATAGGCCTATTAGATGATAAATATAATGTATAAAAAAAACTTATTAATAATACATTAAACATTTTAAGAGTGAATATATTTGAAAATACATTGGTCTAGTGCACATTGATTTAGCGCATATCTATGCTATGAGAAAAACAATTTTATATAATGCAAGAGGTACCTATACTTATAGGCCCGAGGTGCATGATATGGCAGTAATTTTGAAGTATACTGTAGTGATAGGCCTAGTTGGATGTGGGAGACCCAGGTTCGGATCCCAGTCGGGTTGAATTTTGTTTGTAGTGTTTTGCATCTGGGGCATTTCCCAACCAAACAAATTGAGAAATAAACCCTCACCAATACTTGCATTACGTAATAACATTATAATGTTTGGCTGGTTAGTTCAAAGGCAGAAGATACGTTGCAGTACTGTTCCATCTATTCAGATCTAGAATTCGCCAACAATTCAATAGTTAAAAAGTTACTGTCTCGGTGGTCCAGTTGGCTAACGGGCTTACCTGGAATGTGGGAGACCCGGGTTGGATTTCTAGATTGTATTAAATGAAATAATAACCGTTATATCTGCAGGTACGGGAAACAAGCGAAGAAACTCGCCAAGCTGACCAGCCAGCATTGTATTGTGACTCTAGGGTTCGATTCCCTCATTAGTATAAACAACATTCATTTACCACTCATACGTGTACATACAACATATTATATTGTGTATGGTGTAACAATAATAGCATATTGTGTGCACACTAATGTACTACACTCTGATTTTATGTGAGATTTACTAGTAGTACTTATTAATAAAATAAAAATTTCAATCATTAAAATTAATACAAAATACATAAACACCATTAATCTATTGTACATTGAATTATAATACGGAGTGGCCATCAAAGTTTGTTTACATTTAACAGGAAAGATAGGAAGCCAAAAATTTGAATACTATTGAACTTCATTTAAACTTGCATTCCCGTCACCCTTCCCCACATTCCCGTTGCTTGTAAACTAGCAATTAATTTAATATTACAACCATTTTATAATTTTTAAATAAAAGGGCAAATAAGTAAAAAGTTAGGACACTAAAATGTTAATCCACCTACAAACTACTCGACTAATGATGCCTTTTGAGTTTATTTATGCTAGTTAAAAGTTGGTAACATTATTTGTTTGTTGGAATTCAAAGCAGAGTTTTATCTTCTAGCTCTTCTCGTCTTAAGTGTCTCGTTGTCTGACCTCACTATGTATGGAATCGTCTTCACATTCCAGCGTTACACTGCCTTGCCTTCCTGCTTGAGCCAAGCTACTCATTGCTTCAAGGAGAGACGCATTGTAGGTTGTATGTTGTGAAATACATGCATAGTGTTATACCTAGAGCTGAAAACAAATTGCAAATAAATGGGGTAATACACAACAAGAGCCAACAAATTTACTTGCAGTTGCACACATTCAATAATAACATTCACATTACCGGTACCTTCCTATATATACAACTTATCATCACTGTGCTAAGCTTGACGGCACTAATGGTCTTTGTTAATCAACACTAACGATTGGCAAATATATCAACATTAAAGATTGATATTCAAATAACATTGAAAATTATTTCAATAATCAATAGAATGTATTAATAATTTCAATATCAATCAAAATTAGAACATCAGTTGTAAATAGTCCAGCCTAGCATCTTTGCATGCTAACGAGCAATTTACTGCATGGCAAGAAACCTAGTCTTGACACTTATTCAGTCCACATTGTGATGCTTTCGATAAGAATGCAACGTATTCATCCACGACATAAATACTGTATCAAATAAGTTTGTATTGTTGTCAACGTAATAACCAAGTCAAAATCATTTAGTATTTTGGTAAATATTGAACAATTACAATAATTGCCCTTCGATAATCAAAATCCAGATCCCCAAACAATAAAATGTAAATTTAAAATCATAGCAATCAAATCATTACTGATGACCCAACATTTTAATAACTCAATTAATATTGCAGGCCCCTTTCAAGGACTACCAGGTTTCAACTAGGCTCAACGCAAATCTACCCTCAACAGAACCGTGTACTGAATACTCGACTGTGCTTTATGGCGTTTTGCTTTGAATGTGAATTAAAGTCAACACCATCATGCATTAGGAATTTGAGTGTGAACTCAGTGCCAGTGCATGGAAACCATAGTCGGTGCATTAGTAACGAGTGCTGCACTGAGCCTCACTGGGTTGAGATCAGTGCTACTGAGCTAGTGCAATATGGCGGCCCTTGACTTGCGTGATTTGATTTGACGCATGTTTGCACAATTTATGACATTCGTGTTCCATTAGGGATTGAACTAGACTGCACGAGTGCAATGACGTTTCAGTGCGAACTGCGTGGGCACTCGGGGCATGCTAATTGAAAACACCATAAGGCTGTTAAAGCAGATTCTTCCATTTTGTTTAATATGTGATAAGGAAAAACCTGGTGCAATTAGAACCAAAATACTTTATTTTTAGTAGTGCCTCTTAAGGCTATTCCAGAGCACTCTTACCGATATTTTGAAAGTCAAAGGAAAATGGCTTTAAATTGGTTGGATGAAAGATGAACTTTAATAAAAAAGAAATAAAAAACTTTTTTGGATGCGACAAAAGCTCCATTTTAGCAATTATATGCAAATTTTGGGCTAATAAAAAAATCACAGTTCTAGATGCAATACTTAATTTTAAGCTTTGATTTTTTTTTCAACACACCTTTGTCTCTGGACTAAGTAAAAGGGAAAATAATTTTCTGAAATAACGTTTGATGTACGATTTTTTCGTCCTCCGGTTCAAAACTCTTATTTGTGCCATGTGACAAAAAAATCGTACATCAAACGTTATTTCAGAAAATAATTTTCCATTGTACTTGGTCCAGAGACAAAGGTGTGTTGAAAAAAAAATCAAAGCTTAAAATTAAGTATTGCACCTAGAACTATGATTTTCTTATTGACCCAAAATTTGCATATTATGGCCAAAATGGAGCTTTTATCCCGTCCCAAAAAAAGCTATTTTTCTTTTTTTTAATTGAACTTCATCTTTCATCCAACCAACTTTAAGCTATTTTCCTTAGACTTTGAAAATATCGGTAAGAGTGCTCGGGAATAGCCATGGTTGTGTTCCTGTGTGATTCATGGTCCAACTTCAAAGTGTTCTTTTCGAGTGTATTAAAGTTAAATCACTCGCGCTAACTATACCGCGTGCACAGCATTATATGGGAAAAAGAGAACTACCACACTAAATGCCATATGCTCGGGTGTGTGGGCTGCGCCTCCTACACAGTCATTGCAGTCTGTGTCAGTCACACACCAGAGCATGTGGCACACCCCTCAATGCTTTGTGCAAGATATAACATGCTCTGCTACACAGTTTGGAAGGCAAATGTAGGTGTTGCGATAAAGCGGTTAACCCATAGTCCATAACTCGGGTACCGTAACTTAATATTTTCTCTTCACATTGCTACATTTAAAAATATTGGATACCAGCGCAAGTACTTGGTAATACCATTTATTAACAACCATGGTGCTGCCACTCTAGTTTTGCAATTAATAAAACAATTATGTTTCTGTAATCACTAAATTTACTAAGCTACTATATTTTAAATCAGTACTGGTTCACATCAAATAAACAAAAAATTTCAATTGATAATGGGCTAGTTCCAATGTTTTCTTGGTGCTCCACTACTACACCTATAGAAAATTGTACATGGGAATGTTTGGATGTCCAGGTTTCAAGAAATCAACTAGCTCTATAAGCAAGTTGTGAAATCAATGAATTAATTTACACACGCATAGTGCATCCCATTGAATGATTCTTTATTGGTGTTAAAATATTACACTAACAGGAAAAAATAGAAAGCCGAGCGCTTGACGTTCCACACTAGCATAAACAAGATCTCCAAGAGGATTTAACAGTTTTTTGTTTTAGGTTTCTGACAGAATCCCAAGAAGTTTTTTGTATTTATTTGAATAAAATTGCACATTACATGTCATGTGTAGAGTTATTAGATTAATATAGCTATTAGCTAACAACTTAGTAGGTACATGCACAAAGCATATACTTACCAAAACATTAAATTAAATCTTATTTTAAACCCAATCGACTAATTTTTTAAAAATCGAATAGGTTGAATGTGAAACAACAAAATCAGTTTATTTATTTTAGTTGTAAAAGAGTTTCAGAGCTGAATACGAAAGGAAATTCAATAAATAAATATTTTTTTAAGTATTGAAATACTTCCCATACTTACTTCATTCAACGTTTTCCCCAACAAACCAAGTACGTACCCGGGTACCTAAAACATATTTTCATAAATTGCCAACCCTAGTCAAACGGCATCAGCCCCGAAGGTGGAAGACAGTTTGGTTTTGTTCTTGTTGTTACTTGTTCAACACGAGTAGTTACGACCAGTTACTCCTCTACCACCAGCGACATGTGGACGGACGAGTGTAGAGTACCTTAAGAATGCTATGAACATAATACATAGATACACACAAATACAATTCACAAAGTTGAAAGTTGGAAAATAAACACAAACAATAATTTGTTAGTAGCATTAACAATTATTTTTTAAACAAGATTTTGCACCAGTTACTGGATAATTACTAGCTTATTATGTGGGATGGACGCAAGAGATGCTACGCTGGTACGAAACCCGACTGATAGTTTTGGGAGGATATTCACCGAACGATGTAGTGCGAGTGAATGTGCAATGTTGCCTACCCTAGTAATTGATTGATAGGCCTTCGTTTGGTACAACTTGTATCTTTCAAAACTAGAAACTTGATTTTCAGCGATTGATTTTATGTTGTGTTGGTTATTGGGCCGAGCAATAAAATAAATAACTAAAAAAATAAATTGTATTTAGAGTCTACCCACTCAGTTATATAACTGATTTTCAGTGGGGGACAGTAAATCAAAGCGACCAAGCCAACCCTGTAGGCCCCGACGCAATCGACGAGTGAGCGATAACCAGCCAAAGATTGATATTTTTAATAGGAAATATTGCAATCAGTGGTATGGACAGTGCGAACACCCGCGGATCAACGGCAGAATCAACAAGGCCGATTCAGAACAACTCTGAATTTATTATGTGCTTCGTTGCTAGGACAGCTCCAAAGTCACCGTTTACAATTTGTGTCTTGGTCTTGTTGTTTAAGTGGCTCGTTGGTCTTGTTGTTAGCGTATCTGCTTCCAATG
Source organism: Sweltsa coloradensis (assembly GCA_024449915.1). Classification (NCBI taxonomy): domain Eukaryota; kingdom Metazoa; phylum Arthropoda; class Insecta; order Plecoptera; family Chloroperlidae; genus Sweltsa; species Sweltsa coloradensis. Next base: position 167,293 of record JAMZAV010001304.1, read on the forward strand.
CAGAAGGTCCAGGGTTCGATTCCCGCTTAAGTCAGAAGTTTTTTAACTTCTGATTTGGACTTAAGTCCATCAGTTCTTGTCTTAGGAGTTTGTAAACGGTGACTTTGGAGCCGTCCTAGCAACGAAGCACATAATAAATTTCAGAGTTGTTCTGAATCGGCCTTGTTGATTCTGGCGTTGATTCGCGGGTTCGCACTGTCCATACCACTGATTGCTATATTTCCTATTAAAAATATCGATCTTTGGTTGGTTATCGCTCACTCGTCGATTGCGTCGGGGCCTGCAGGGTTGGCTTGGTCGCTTTGATTTAAAGTCCCCCACTGAAAATCAGTTATATAACTGAGTGGGCAGACTCTAAATAAAATTTATTTATTTATTTTTTATTTAAATCAGAAGTTAAAAAACTTCTGACTTTGGCGGGAATCGAACCCTGGACCTTCTGCATTGGAAGCAGGTACGCTAACCACAAGACCAGCAAGCCACACAACAGATGTTTGTCGTTCAATTTTCTGTTCAGTAAAGAGGTTAAGTTTTAATGTTATGTTCATTGGAGGCTGAAAGGGGCTATTACCCCCAAAAAATATGTTTAACCACATAAAAAGCATAATATTACACTCAAATGACAGTTTAAAAAATATATCTTGTAACTCTTGAAATTTTCAATTTTTTGATCATGAAATTTGAGAAAATTGACATTTTGGGAAATTTCTAAAATTGGCTTAAACTTGCTTCTTTTTTGTTCCACATAGATACTAGAGCATTACCAATCTTTAATGGCCCTTTATAGCATCGTGTCTTGAAACTGTGCACAAATATACACTCAAACACACAAAAATGTGCATTCCAAAATCACACCCTTCTTGGTAATCAGCATATTCTGACCGAACCACTTGCCCAAATTACAAAACAAAATATAGAGGATTCACAGAAAAGGCCGTCGAGTACGTCAATAATGGCCAGTATTTTTTCGGATCAAAATCCTCAAAGGTCACGGGGCATTAAGATCGTCCCCATGTTATTTCTTATGGAAGATTTTTTCCCATGGGACCTAGCTCGAAAAATACCAAATTGGACATTTTTTTCCCCGGGTTAAGGTGGATCTAATAATTTTTCTGTTGATTTCTAAATTCATAACTAGTTAGCCTGAATGAAATATATTCTTCGAGTTTAGCAGGTGAATACCCCTTTAATAACAATAGGCGACCTCATAGGAAAGAAAATGAACTACCGGTCCGGTAGTCAGGTGTGATGGTAATTTAAGTGCCATGTGAACAGTAGTGGTAAGGCGTACTTTGACAAATATTAAATATTACTCGCATGGTAACTTGAGTAATGTGGAACAGGTGGCTTGAGCTGCAGAACATAAATTGAGGGTCCGCGTGCATAAACCAGCAGTTATTTTGCTTTTTAGACTCAAAAAATTTATTTTTGTAGTGTCTGGGAAAACATTTTTCAGGAAATGTTTTAAAATGTTTTGCTTTAATTTTTCTTTAAAAAAATATACGTATACCAAAATTACTAAAGAAAAATATTAAAATTTAAAAAAAATCTAGGTGAAAGAGCTCATTTTTCAATACGTGTAGCTTAGGTCTATTGTCAGTTAGCTGGTTTATGTGCCTTCCCCTCAATTGTGAGGAATCGATTCCTCAAGTTTTGAAACAAATGGTTAACAAAATGATTCCCTGGCGTCATCCCTGAAACATACTAAGTACTTAGCCGCTATTATACATACTGCCGATTCCATTACTATGAAGGTCTGTTTCAAACTGGTAGGCCTAATCCCTAGTTTGCCACAATGCTGTTCTGTAAGGAAACAACTTCCTCTTTCCCTGCCTGCCCATGTCATGTGCACAGTGACGGTTGTTGTCCCGTCAGTCGCCAACTGGAGAGTTCTACAGCGGGAGTGTACACCCTTGTATGATTCTATTTGGTAAGGCCTAACTTCTACCGACTTTGTTTATTATAGAGTGCAATTTACTGATAAATGTTAACTGTGATGATGTAGTCTGTAGTTGTTAATTTAATAGCTACATATTTATGCACATTTATGGCGCTCTCGAGTGTACATTAGTGCTCGAGTGATCCTGTGGGCGAATGACTGGTCTACCAACTCTTCAAGAATCACATTTTACATTTATTCACAGTCAATTATATACTATATGTATTATAAGATATACATGTCCACATAGACCCTAATTTTAAGTGCTTGGCCCAACTCAAATGCGCGCGCTCAGATGTTGATGATTTCTGCTGAACGGTTTTTAATATCATTTCCAAATTTTGAACTAGGGTAGTGTTGATGAAGTACTTTTACTAGGAAAACGCATAAGTCCCGCCGCGTTGTTGGATGAGCGTAATTGGTGAATCGAGCTACACATGTGTTTTGCGAATTTTCTGTTCTGTAAAAAAATCAGAACTTTGTTGAAATTTTTTAAAATTAAATCAAATTAAATAAAAAATTAACTTTTTTTTTTTAATTAATCGTAATTTTAAAAAAGGAAAAAATCGTAATATTGAAATTTTCATAAGAAATAATTATTCGATTACGCACAAATTTTACACGAATATATTAATTCTTAAAATTAAGGTTCTGTGAAAAAATCATTATAATCGGATAAAGCATATTTATTTATTTATTATTTATCATCAACAGGGTTGTACCCCACAAGTGTGATATAATATATCTTAAGTCTAAATTACAATTATGGAATATAAAAAGAAAAAAGTAGTACAAAATAATAAAATACAGTTCACACAATAAGGATGGCCCTGTAAACTTACTGCTTGACATATGGTTATGTTTGTGAAGTGTGTATGTGGGTGTATGATGTGAGTGTATGGGTGTAGTGTAATTGGAAATGTTAGTGTGTGTGTGTTTCGGTGTGAATGTGAATGTGAGTATGCGTATGTGTGTGTGCGCGTGTCTAAACATGGGTTATGCAATTGTTAACCATTTACTTGATTGCAAATTAAGCCTATCTTAAATATATTGTTAATTGTAGTTTTTAAAACAGTTTAATTCTAAGTGGTGAATGTCAATGTCTTCGTTTTTCCTCACTATTGAGTTGTATGTACTCTGAAGCCTGATCAAGCACGAGTATTTATACAAATCTATTCTACACTTGGGTATTTGAAAAGGTCACGATTGCGAGTATTTTTGTTGGGTACGCGGAAACCAAGTTCACTGATGATGTTGATATCGACCACACTGTGAATGATTTTAAACAAGTAAGTCAAGTCAGTTATTGTGCGTCTGTCTTCTAAAGTTGTGAGGTTATTGTCAAGGCATAATGAGTGGTAGTCACGTCGGTGGTATACTGAATTTATTTTGACACACGCTAGCTTGATGAACCGTTGCTGCACACGCTCAACATAACTAGTGTTTGTCTTGTGGCTTCCGTTGGGGTTCCAGATGGAGCTTGCGTAGTCGACTTGTGGTCGGACCATAGCAAGGTAGAGACGACGAGCAGTCTCCTTCCTAAACTCACGGAAGCAGTTTCTCTTTAAGAATCCAAGAAGTTTGCAGGCTCTGGGGATAATTTTGTTTATGTGGCCGTTGTAGGAGAGATTGCTGGATAAATACACTCCAAGGTCGCGAACGGATGATAACCTTTCTAGGATAGACCCACTGAGCGTGTATGCATGTGCAATACATTGCTTCTTGTTGGAGAATGTAATAACGTTACATTTTGATATATTTAGGTTCAGTTTCCAGAGCTTGCACCAATCTGATAAGCGATCTACATCGGACTGAAGTTGTAGGCAGTCATTTTGGTTCGTGATGTGTCTGTACAACTTCAGGTCATCAGCGTATAATAATGCCTTAGAAAACTTAAAACAGGATGGTAAGTCATTAATGTACAAGACGAAGAGAAGGGGACCCAGGATCGAGCCTTGTGGGACCCCTGATGTTACGGGAACTGCCGTTGATGCGCCCGAATTTATGGTTACAGTCTGAAGTCGGTTGTTGAGATAGCTGGTCAGTAGGTTTATGAGGTTTCCACATATTCCATATCCTTGTAGCTTGTGTATGAGGAGTCGATGGTCCACACTGTCAAACGCCTTGCTGAAGTCTGTATAAATGGAGTCAACTTGTTCTTTATTGTTAATATGTTTAGAGATGTCATTTGTGTACACAGTGAGGTTAGTTACGGTAGAACGCCGGCGGACAAATCCATGCTGTTCAGGTGCTATGTAATTTGTAACGTGATTATAGATTCTTTTGTGTATTAAACTTTCGAACACTTTCGATAGCACAGGTAGTAGCGATATAGGTCGGTAGTTACATACCTTGTGTTTATTTCCTTTCTTTAGCACCGGGGTTACGTTGGCCGTCTTCCAGCATTGTGGAAACTCACCACTTTCAATGGCTTTGTTGAAAATGTCTGCCAGCGGTCTGGACAGGACCCACCTGCATTGCTTGAGAATGTTGATTGGTATGTTGTCTGGGCCGGGAGATTTGTTGTTCTTAAGAGCGCGTATTTGGTCACTTACTTCGGTGCTGGAGACTTTAAATGTTGTGATTGTTTCGTTTACTACATAAGGAATGTCCGGTAGGGGCTGTTTTGTTGTTGTGGGTGGGAGGAATGTGGTTTTGAAATAGTCGGAAAAGAGTTGGCTGCAGGTGCGTTCGTCGTGGGCTACCTGGCCGTTCAACTCCATTTCAATGGGGACACGTGAAGTTTTTGTTTTGCCTCGAATGTACCCCCAGAGTCCCTTGGGGTCAGACGCTATTGACGAGTCTAATTTTGACATGTAGTCGCGATATTTTAACGCCTTCAAATTTTTGAAGTGGGACCGTTTCACTTGGAATTCTAATTTTGTGCATTGTAGTCCAGATGATTTCCATGATTTGTACGCTCTGTTTTTATCCTTTAGCGCGCTGATAATGTCTTTATCGTACCACTTTGGATATTTTGCGGGATTAACCTTGATGGTTGGGACAGTCTTACGTATGGCCGCGTTTAGAAACCTATAAAAAATTTCACATTTTGCATTTACTCCTTGAGCAAGGTCCATTTCACGCCAGGGGCTGCTGTAAATAGCTGTACGCAATTTTGGAATGTCAGTTTTTTTCCAGTTAAGTATATTCATTTTTGTTTGCTTCTTGTGAGCAGGTGGCTTGGGAATTTGATGTCGCACTTGAGCGCAGTGTGATCTGAGCTCACGGCGGGATCTGTGCAGCAGACTGATATTTCAATTTGGGGATTGTCCGAGAAAATGAGGTCAAGAAAATTTTCTAACCGTGTGGGAAACTCGTTACGTTGACTGAGGTTGAGCTCGCTGATCATAATTTCAAACGCCAGCTCCGCTGGAGACGGATGAGCCTTCGTAACGAGTGTTAAGTCGTTATCAGGAGTAGCCAGCCATGTCAAGTCAGGCAGGTTGAAATCGCCACACAGAACTATGCTGTCTTCATCTCGCATGCTGGACTGGACCAAGGTTATGGAGTCGTGTAGGCATTCCACGAGCTGTTCGGAGGGTTGGGGCGGGAGATAGACGCAGCCTATGTGAAGACTGGCAGTCGATCTCAGCTGAACTTCGACCCAGATAAGTTCACATTGAGGAGTTTCCCACTCTTCGCGCCGCCTCGAAGTGTACTTCGTACTTACAGCTGTTAAGACTCCTCCACCTCGCTTGAAGGTAGATCGTAAAATTGCGATTTTCATGAGAAATAATTATTTGATTACGCTCGAATTTCACACGGATATATCAATTCATAAAATTAAGGTTCTGTGAAAAAATCATTACAATCGGATAAAGCATGTAGGAGTTATAAGTCAAAGAAATTTTTTTTAAATCGAAAAAAATCGTAAAATTGAGATTTTCATGAGAAATAATTTTTCGATTGCGCTCAAAAACGTGGCAGTTCTTAGTTCAGAGATTTCGAAGGCCTCCATAAAATTTCATCGCAATCGGAGTATCGGTTTAGCCGGAATCGTGTTAACAGACAGACAAAAATACAGAAAAAAAAAACAAAACATTCCGGATTTTTTTCTCCAGTGTAGTGAAATGGAATCTTCGCTTCGCTCGCTACGCTCGCTACGCTCATCCAATAATTTATATTAATATCTGCATTTAGTTGCAAAAAATAAGCAAACATGAAAAAATGGGAAATCTAAAACATGGATTTCAATTGTTTTGGATTTCAATTATGATAATTCCCACCAAACCATTTATCTTACAATAAAACAAAATTACCCTGCGCGTTCCCATTGATTTGAACGTTGATATCCAGTATGCAAATATACATTAAGAAAATCTGTACACTTTGAATAAATTCCCAAAGTTGACCAAAATGGAGTAAATTACGATGATTTCACTCATTTTTAATTCAAAACCAATGAATTAACATAAGAATACGCTTACTGGATAACATAGATTTATTCTTTATTAGCGTTAGTGTGAAATTTGATAACGGTGTCTCTGTGCCCGCCTCAGCGACTTTAACACTAAACTACCTATATTATTGTGGAATTGATAGTAACTTGCAAGTCACAAGATTGGGGCCGAGCCCCAGCCACTGGAACTATATCGTAAATTACCATAGGCGATTTTCTTTGGTAACTAGTGATTTTGAACGTCTAAAACACGTTTAAATGCATTTGAAGCCTGTACCAAAATGCTGTAATTCAGTAAGTTTTGTTGGACTATTTTTTACGGTGTATACGTGAAAAAGTCGTTTCTGAAGTAAGAAATGTTTATTCGCAACCTATCAAGTCACTCGCAGCTAGAGAGCTAGAGAGTAGAATGTTTGGAACTTTGGGTCAACAATCAAAACCTGTTGCAAGTTACATGGGCAGGCAGGGAAAGAGGGACATGATGCTAGTGGAAATATCTAGCAGGCAGTGGTCTGGATTGAAAGTGTTTAAAGTTTAAAAATTATAAATAAAATAAAATAAAATAAAATGAAATAAATTTTAAATCAATTCACGCTCTCTGCCACAGAACTGTTGCTAGTCATTAAAAAAAATCCTGTTTATTATGTATATATAACATAATGAATTCTTTCGAGTTTCCGAGTTATAGGCCTAATGAGTTTAATCTGAGTTCCAATCACCTCAAATATATGCGTTTGTTTCTGCAATTTATAAAAATAAGTTTTTAATTACCAACGTTTCGGGCAGATCTCCCTGCCCATTGTGATAACCCAACGTGATGGCAATGTGGTTCCGATATTACCCCCAGTTGCCACGGAAAATGCAATTCTTCCTCCGGTTAGAGTGGATAGAAGAAGGAAGAAGCCACCTGAAGCTCCACCTGCCAAACGTCTGTTAAGGTCACCGCAAAGATCTGCAACGTAATTCTGAGCAGTTGCAGCGACTTCTTTTGTCTTTTATATTCTTTGTTATTGTCTTGCTTGTTTACTTTGTTTTTTATTTGTATGTCGTTACCTTGACAATGGGCAGGGAGATCTGCCCGGACGTTGGTAATTAAACTTATTATAATTTAGAAACTCAAAAGGATTCATTATGTCACATTACATCCGAGAAAACCTACGTAAAAAAAATATATATTAATCTCTTGAAGTGTTGATGATTTCCTGGACCCGTGCTGTATTCGCAGTCACTTCTACACAGCCACTTGGCAAATTGTTGTTCATACTACAATAACGAGTAAGTCAGTCAGTTTACCTGGAGGTAATCGATGCTCCTGTCCATCAGTATCCTAGAGCAGCCGGCAGCAAAGAAGTTTCTTCAGCTTTCACAAGACCTCTTGTAGTAACTTCTCACTTCCACATGACGTGATGGAAAGAACATATCACTCTTTTGCTGATCCCAACAATATGAGCCATTGCCATCGGGTTAGAAACACTTTTCGTATAGGGGCCAAGTGGATAGTGAACTAAACCAAAACGATGCTAATCATCACGCCAACGTCAGTAGCCTCGAAAACTGTTTCGGCGAAGAATATTGTACACTAGAGTTATCGTAGGCTACTTAGCCAGGTTTGGAGGGTTTGAGTTTGCTTGTAAATGATCATACCATGTAATGTAAGTTGACAACACAAGAGTTGGGAGGCACTCACTTAACACGAGTCAACATAGATCGATAAGCAGATCAAACAGAATTGGATGAAAACTAGGGACGCACATCGATGGTAAACATTATCGAATCGATAATATCGATATCACCAACAAAGCCTGTTCCGACCTATAAGTGTAACCTCTAGTGTGGCAAGTGTAAGTCAAAACTTTGCAATCGCATTCTGTTTGCTGCCTTGCCGTCTTTGATGTCATGTGTTTGGCTTCCGTTTTCGACGGATAGCTCATTTCCAAATATAAATCTTGAGCGCATGGCACAATGCGTTCAATGCGCTAATCTCAGTCTTTAGTTTTGGTTCGTACCTCTATTGACCAATTATTGATATTTTGGTTATCAATTATACAAATTTTCCATTATTGATTATTGATTATCGTGTGCATCCCCAATGAAAACCTTTGCAAATTGCCTATGTTTCAAAATATTAAATTCTCCCCTCAGAGTTCAGAAGGTTCCAGATAAAAGGCTGCTCTTGCCAAATAATAAGCATAAGTTATAATGAAATGCAATTTTAGATCATTTATGTGTTCTTTATAACATTAAATAAAATTAAGGCAATATTTTGGGTATTTTCAATACCCTTCAAATGGCCAAGGTAAATACACTAAGCAAATGCTTGAGAACTGACATGAGAGTATCTATGGTAGATAATTTAGAGTGTAATGCAGTTGTGATGCCGTTTAACTCAAATTAAATCTGCATTGTAGGCTACGCAATATGATATTCTATGCTGTACACCTAAATAAGTACTAAATACACAAACACCTACTATTTACTCCTTGAAGTCATATATATTGCTGATGGCCTTTATGCCGTACATCACAGATTGCCTGCACCAACACGTAGCAGCCATAGTTCATACATACACACTGTAGTAGACAATAAAATGGTGTTTGTGAATATAAAGAGTGTAGTAATATTAGCTCAGGGAAAACTATGTAAGGGTGAAGTGTGCTTGTTGGAAATGAAATAAGCTGTATTGAAGGTTTCATTTAATCAAACGTACGTAACAAGCACGCTATGTATTATAACTATGCATACAGTTCAAATCAAGTACCACTTTTCTTTATGTTGTGGTACTTGTATTCAGAGATTGGTAAGCTACCTACTGAACCTGGTTAATATTAGAGTGTTAAGCTGCATTCACTACCTACACGTCGCCGAGCGCCAAGCGCTGAATCGGGCGCTCAATGAACTATTTACCCCCTCTCCGGAAATAGTGATAAGATGAATGAGAGTTGCAATGCTTAATACATTATTTTCAGCATTAAACTGTATGCTAAATTATGAATTCCGATTTTTGAGACGCGAATATATTAATAAACAATTCAAACACGCTTATATTTCCACCGGTCGAGCGCTCTGGAGCGCCGGCCGAAAAGTTGAATCGAACCAACTTCTGCGCTCCTCGGCGTTTTGAAGCGCAGCTCCATCGTGATTAGTCAAAACAGCCACTTCCGGCAGCGAGCGCTCGCCGACGTCCAGGTAGTGAATGCAGCTTTACACTATTCTACTACTATTAAGCCAAGAATAATAATTATGTACAATGTCAACAAGCAGTGGCGTAACTATCGCCTGGGGGCCTTAGTGTTTGTTTTACAAAATTAAAAAACAAGGATAACTAAGGTTTAAGTGGTTTATCAGTTATTGGACGCGAGGAAGATGAAAAGTTTTAAGAAATTTGCGAAAACGAAAGCTCGCTGAAAGAAATTGTAGGCGAGTCTAGTACAGAGATCAGTAGATAGTGGGAGCATATTTCTTTTGCTCGGAGCCTACCGATTTGAAGTTACGCCACTGTCAGAGGTGTTCTTAAGTGTAACAAAAACCAACCATTGTTAACGGTCATTTATGAACATGAAGTCATACATCAATACTTGGAAATATGTACTGAAAACAAATCAGCCGATTGCATTAGGTGGCTTTACATAGTTTCCCTTGGCAACGCACAGAAAACCCTTGTTGGATACAATAGTAGAACTGAAATAACTCCATAGTACAACTAACTTATAAAGAATTATTATAACAATAATAGCAGGTTCTATTACAATAAGAAAAATAGAACAGAATTGAAACTACTGTCATTTGGTTCCAGTGGTCTAGTCCATCTTGTAAGATTATGAAACATATCACTATCAATCACAAGAAATATGCTAGTGTAAAGTTTGTTCGGTCTAAGGGTACCCATGAAGATATAGAATTCCTCCGATGAGTTAAGTGTCTTTTTGTGCGACAAAATAATAGTATGAATTACTATTCACAAGGAATTCTGGGAAGCAAATTACTCCATGTGGAGTTGTACAGATTGTGTTGTGAAGATTCAGCCAATAGGGTGGCTAAAAGAATTCAAAGAATATAGAAATATAGAAAGGGGTTTTCCGAGAATCGGCAGCCGAATACAAGAAAATATGAATGGAAACCAAAATGTATTGTGACCAACAAAGGAGACAATTTGTTGTAAAGGGATGAATGTTACTTTTGATGGGTAGCGTTAGACCGAACAAATTTTAAGTTGATAGATTGTGTGAAAGACTTAGTAGATTGGTCTGGTTGGTGGAGGAACCCTCGACATTCTTCAAATGGAAGGTGCTGGTACATCACGCACTAATGAATTCTTGCTGTTTCTCCGCTGCCAGAGGAATTCGTCAAACCACTTGGTGTACAGGTTATCTTTCTCACTCACTTTTTCAAACACTGATTTTAAAGTATGCAAGTCCAGCCGGCAAAAATGCAGAGTTTAAAATGTAATTTTAACTTCAAAACGCGCACATTCCGGCAACATATGTGTCCCACACCTAGTAGGAATATAAACCAGTAAGTCACAAAAACCACTGTGCTTTGATGTCTGGGGGGGGGGGGGGGGAGAAATCAGACTACTTCTAGTCTTTGATGGGTCTATGAGTCCCCTTGCTCATCATAAAGAAGCTGTGATGTACATTTTACAACCGTTGAACTAGGAAAGCTATCCTATCCGTCACAACTTCAATCAGTTAGTCAATTATCAAGTGAATTATTTTTATTTAATAACTTGTAGTGGCTTTACAGAAACTGACAAGAGATAATTTTCCAGAACTTATTTTGTCAACCATGCTGTCTTCTTTTGATGTACAGATCTAACGCAATTCTAATGAAAGGTACCTACAACATTTCTTCATTGTAGCCTTAAGGTTAAAAAACTCAAATTTAAAATATTAATGTGGTAGAGTACTAGTACTGTAATCTTTCACATACCCCTTCTGTATAACTAGGAATAGTACAATGAAGATCCACCGTGCGTTACAAATTACGATGTAAATTCATACTTTACTTCACAGCTACCAACAATGTTGAATTAATCTATGGTAATTTGTTTGACAAGTAACTCTCACCCTCGAAATGATATTATGTACACAATGTTCCAACGATACTCCTGCTGCAATGAGTGAATAGTTTGAATCTTCTTATTTCTTCGTTTTCTTATGCCCGCATGTTTAACTTTTAGGCCTCACATTTCGACATTCAATCGAGCAAGTATACAACTATTGTGCAAACTTTGAACTCTTAATAATAGCCTTGCGGCGGATGTTGAGGAAACTGGTTGTAGCCTGGCCCAGGCCCTCCATATTGGTTGGGGTATCTGTGCTGTTGTGGGGGCCCAGCTCCGCCGTACGGGGGCTGCATGGGTCGGGGGTGGGGGTAGCCTTGCTGCTGGGGGGGATAGCCCCTAGCGGCCGGCGGGCGGTACTCCTGCTGTGGTTCCTGGGGCTGACCGGGATAGAACCCGTTGTATTCCGGGCCCGGGTATCCCTGCTGGTAGGGGTAGCCACCCTGGTACGGGCCCTGGTCGTGAGGCTGTGGCTCCTCGTGGAATTGTTGGTACTGGGGGTTGTAGGAGAGAGCCATCTGGCCCGGGCTAGGGGCGGACACAAGAGTGGGCACAGGCCTCACGCCAGACACAACGTTGATACCGCTGACCTCTGCAGCGCTCTTAGAGGCAGCCGCAGCGTCGGTCAGGTTGTTTGAAATGTCGATGTTGGTGCCAATCTTACTCCGTTTGGGCAGATCCTCGGTGGGTGTCGTAATGATGGGTTTCGTGGGGGTGGTGATGGTGGGGGTGGGGGTGGTGGGGAGAATCATGTTCTTTGGGGTGCTGGGGTTGATATTCTTTGAAGGGGGCGACACATTCTTCTGGTTGAACTTCAACGGTAGTTGGCCCATCAGGTTTGCAATCAAAAGTTTAGTCTCTCGCAACACCGCAGAAGGGTCGCCTTTCTTGGGCAAGAGCGCCGGTGCGCTCGGTTTCTCGTCCAATAGCTTGTTGAACGGTTGAATGTCAAAATCATAGTTCTTGGCAACTTCCTCTGCTTCCGCTTTTAATTTCTCCTGTTCCTTTTCCTTCTCTGACTCGTTGACTTTCTTTGAGGCTGCCGCGTAAATATCTTCGTAACTATAGTCGTCGTCGTCTTCAGAGTCGTCAAGTTTGATTTTCTTCACCTCTCTGTCTTCATTGCGACGCATTGGTTCGTCGTGCGAGGGGTTGGCCCCACCCAGGGGGGTGTTTCCTCCGCCGCCCATCCTCATCGAAAACGGCGACAGACGTCCCTTCCAAAAAGTTTCTTCCTTTTCCTTTTCTGGCTCTTTACAAATCTTTTCCGGAACATGTCTAGGCTCTTCGTCGTCGTCTTTCTCCGGAATCGGACTGAGATTAACAAATTTGCGAAGTTTCTCCACGCGGTCCGGATCAGTAGCCTCTAGTTTCTTCAGATAAGCTATGAGACAATGCTGTTCTGGAGTTGACAAGTGGCTGAAATTCTGCAAGAGTTCTTTCAAGTCAGATTCGTTCAGATCTTCCATGTACGATACGCTCATTTTCTTTACCTCCGGAGTCGGTTCACGTTTTTGTTTCTTGGGAGGAGAGGAACTGATACTGGGTGCCCTCGGAGCTTCCGGGATGTTTGTTTCTACGCACGGGAAGAGGGGAGCAGAGACTACGGGTTTAGCAGGCGGTGTTGTCTTCGAGTGGACAACCGAGAGCAGTCTCTCTAGGGGTGACCTGTCTGGCATGATGGGTGGGGTCGGGCTGGGAGGGGAGACAGTAGGAGGGGGTGCCACCGGCGTTGGGGGAGGAGGGGCAGACGGAGGAGGGGCCGGCCTCTGCTGCAATGAAGCAAAGGCAGCGGTGGTGATGGGAGTGTCCATGTTAGCAGACGCCTGCGCCATCCCGACAACAGCGTTGATAAGCTGTTCCAACTCCTCGTGGGTAACGTCTGTCTTGCCCTGGGCGATGAGGGCTGCCGCAATCTGTTCCGCTATGGCAACCTTGTTCATGGCCCCCACCTCCGGTACAACCATTGGCACTGGCACTGGCACAGGCACCAGCACCGGCTGCGGCTTGGCAACCAAGGGGGCGGGCTTTGCTTGGACCGACGGGGCATTGGGCATGTTCTCTGCCCTATACAGCAGTTCGGCGAGGTTCTGAATGCAAGAGCGCGTAGCCAACAACAGGCCTTGCTCGATGATGCCCGCAAAGAGCTGCCCCTTCAACTTCTCCTTGACCGTATCAAACAGCACTAGATTGTCGGTATTACCCAACAAGACTTCCGAGGAGCCTGGTCTAGCCTTCTCCATGGCCAGAGCGGAGGCTAGGAGGTTGTTGACCGTGGGTCCGATCGAGCCGAGCTGAGATTCGAGCGCGGTCACTAGCCTCAAGACAGTCACGACCTTGATGGGCTCGGTCGACGCTCCTCCGACCGGGTCGTCCTCTTCGTAGTGTGGCTTGGAGGGTGGGCGGTTGTACCCGCGAGGCCGCTCACTGTACGAGCTGGCCTTGGATCGACTGTACTGCCGCCCACTAGGCCTGTAGCTCTCTTCATCGTCCCAGGGACTAGGCGAACGTTTTCTACTCTTGCGCGATGGCGGTTTAATGTCCCTCCCCGAGTGATGGGGGGGTGATATCACGATGATATCGTCGTCTTCTGCAGGCTGCGGAGGGGGTCGCTTCACAAACAACCTCACTGCGGGCACAGAATTGTCTTTCGGGAGGTTCAACGCTTTACGTAACTCTTCTTTCGCCTTCTGTAATTCCCCATGGTGCATTTCTTTCATGCGTACGTTCCAAAATTCGATCCATTCCGGTTTGAAGTCGTGCTTGGCCGGGTCCTGCCCGCTCGCTTGTATCTCTTTGTAACGTTTGTTCCAGAACTTTTTCCATTCATCTGGATACAAGGGATGTTTCTCGGGATTCTTTTCGTGGAATTTCAAAGATTTTGTCAGTCTCTGTTCCACTTTGTTTAGCTCCTCGCGGAAATTTGTCCACTTTTCCTTCTCTACTGCAATCGGATCGAGGCGGATGGCTATTTTCCTCTCTGCCCACTTGAATGGGGGGTTCCTGTATCTGCTTTTAGAGTCGTTACTACGCGATCGAGACCGGTTCCGGCCTCGATGCGAAGGACTTCTCGATCTGGAGCGCCGGTCTCGAGACACGGACCGGCGCCGACGACTGTTGCGATTAGCGCGTCGCTCGGGGTTGCGCTTGTACACATCCCGCGGGTTGAAAGGGGAGTTCGAGCGCGAGCGCGACCTTGACTTTGACCTCGACCTAGATCGTGAAGGTGATGGCGAGCGAGATAAAGTCGAACTAGAAACACTTGAAATTGAAGATAGCGAGTCACTACGTTTGCCCCTTTTTGACTTGCCTGAAACTAAAAATAACACATTATTACACTTTACTAGTATGAAAAAAATGTGCAAAATGTCAAATTATGTTATTAAATGAACAGGTACCTGAAGGTTTTCTACTTTCCATTGCTTTTGTAATTATATCTTTCTTGCAATCTTTCTTATCATCTTTCTTTTCATCTCTCCGATCATCTTTCTTTTCGTCTCTTTTATAATCTTTCTTATCGACTTTCTTGTCGTCTTTCTTATCGACTTTCTTGTCGTCTTTCTTATCAACTTTCTTTTCATCTACTTTTTCATCCTTCTTATCATCACATTTGCTAGCATGTGGTCTGATTCGTGATCGGTCCGCTGCAATTTTCCTGCAAAGAACATGAAATGCAATGTTAAACACAGCAAGTAATAACTAATAAGTAATAAATTAAAAATACTTTTTACAGTACCATTTCAATTGGTTCATCACTATCAGCCATTGTCTACTGGTTTATTGGTTTAGTATGTATCACCTCATCTACAAGATACATCACTCTTATTGGCAAGTTGTGTAGGCTTACTATCCAATAGTTTTATAGGACATTGATAAAAAAAGAGGTAGTATTTTATTTTCCCACCTTTTGGGATCTTCCCGTTTCTCTGGTTCTGGCACAGGTGCGGGCAAAGGAACTTCTGCAAAAATAAAATTTCAAAATTAATGTTAGAATCTCTTCATAAGTTCAAATCTTATAGTTTGGGCAACCACAAGTACCCTTTCAAACGTACCCCACTCACCTGAACGACAATGATCATGGAAGTAAGATGATAACATTGGGTTGGATATGCATTATTATGATGTAACATTAGCTGCACACGTACTCAAAGCGGTGTTTACGAGAAGAAAAACAAGCTTGAATCAACATGCATGGACCTGCAGTATAGGTACCAAGGAGGATTGAGTAGGGGGGCACATAGCAATGCTCTTCCCGTAGTGGGGATAGCGCTAGGCAGCGTAACTGGCGCTCCCGGTCAGGTTAACAATCCTCCTTGGTAGGTAGACCCACTGACTAAAGCATACTTACTTTCTGTTCACGCTAATCTACCACATAGAAAAATAAAAGTGGCACTGAATACAATTTGGGTAGTACGGTATTTAGGATATCATTGAAGACACTAAAAAATCGATTTCAATAAGCTTTACGTCTATAACTTGGATCTTTTGTGGTACCTTTAATGTGAATTATGTTCCTATTCGATTGATGATTACTAATTTGGCCTTAGCCTCTTCATTCGTTCCGTGGAACAACGGGTAAGAAAGAAAACTCTGGAGACCATCGCCAATTTATATTTATTTATTTAACGCCTATCCTATTCAGTTTTAAAAAAACTGGTTTAAAAGGAGTTTAAGGATTACAGTAAGTAATAATATGAAAGCAAAGACAAAGAGTATACCTCAGAATATATTTCAAACTTATAAGAGAAGGAATAGGGAGCACTTTCACATCTTGAATCATGGTCAAAGACACGTAAAGATACACGAATATAGCATTGTCAACACAGTAATTGAAATCAAATTACTAAGAAAACGCCAAAGTCGTTGTTAGACGATAGAGCGAGTCATGTGTTGAGTACCTGGCAACATTCCCTTTCCTCCCCCTACATAACGCTGGATTCAGCATGGTTCTTTCCTCCCTAGTCTAACATAGGCTAGGGTGGCACATTATGGCCTCACAGTTGCTGCACCCATATAACAACTGAACTCAAACCCGTATCATGTATACCTTATATGATATCATGAATAAACTTATAAATGCAAATGTTCCTGTGTACTCAACAAATGACTTGCTCACTCGTCTAACAATGACTTAGGCGTTTTCCTAGTCTGTAGTTGGCTATTAGGCGCTTGTATACCCGGAATATGGGAGACCCGGGTTCAAACAACGGTCAGGATTTTTTTTTGTCGTTAAATTAAACATTTCAGCCTAGGGCTTATATTTTCAATTTATCATGTCTTGTAGGCTTAAATCGCAAGGGATTTTGCTCAAAATGTTAACTGAACACTAAATACTTGTACCGGATGTTTAAAATTTCAGTACAATCTGTTTAGCCGTTCTGGAGCAAAGTCACTTACTCACAGACAATATAAAACAGATCTTGTGCCATTGACATGACTTGCGTCTAGGGTTGCCACCCTTGCCCGGAATGAACGGGACAGTCCCGTTTTCAAAGAGAATGTCCCGTGTCCCGACTTCACGTGGACGGGACGATAAAAATCCCGGTTTTTGAGAAAAAATTATCGAAATTTGTAAAAATTAACAAACTACAAATTTAAAAACATCTAAATGTTTTGATAACGTTGAATTTTACAAAACGTCTACTAACAAAACTATTTACGAATTTTTGGGGAAATATTTTCGAGGTCTATACCCTAGTACATTGTAAATGCGAAACTAATGGGGTTTTGAGCCGGCGGGGTGGGAGGCTGGACAGGGTGATTGACCACTGGCACCCTCATTCACGGGTTTGTTTGACCAATCAGCAGGGTTCACTCACAGTTGTCAACGCACTCGCAAGTAAAAATCGTGTATTGTGTTGTGTTCTTCACGTTTTTGTGTGTAGGATGAGTTCCGACTCCAAGACCAGGGATTTGCCTACAACCCCTCCAAGGTAAAAAAAGGTACAGTAATTTTAAAAAAGAGTGGAGCTACAAGTAGACGATTTTAAAACATGGCTTTTAAAGGAAGACTATTTTACTGCGAAATGTAAACCGAGAATTGAATTATTCATGCAGGTAAGGAGTGAGACGCAGTTTTAATTTTTATTCACAGTAACTGTTATGGTATTTTATTTCACATTATTTTTTATTCAAATTCGCCTTAAAATGCGTTTTTGGACATAAGTTTGAAATAAGGTCCAAAAAAAATTCGCCTGCGGCGCAAAATTGCCTCCGCCAGCCCCAGACCCCAGTATCGTCACGCCACCTCAAAAGACCGCGAAAAGTGTCCCGGTGACAATTCTACAAAGGTGGCAACCATACTTGCGTCAAATGTAATAATGGTACGCTTAGGGATGGGAGAACCTGGATTTTTTAACCAAACTTGTGATCCACAAAAGCTTCTAGCTTTGAAATCAAACTCTTACAAATACTAGGTATGTTTGAAACTCAAAACAAGTCTTGTCAATCAATCAGGAAGGAAGGAACTGTTACTATTGTAAAGATTAAGTTGGAAATGAAAATGCCACATTATCCCATTACGGTGTCAATGTTTATTTCAACGGGCATAATATAGTAGGCTAGTAAGGTACACTAAAGAAGGAAGTTATTCCAAGTCAAAGTTTGGGTAAAGTTCAAATTTTGTAATTTTTAATACACCATGAACTCGAACTTCAATTGTTGAAGTTTGGAATTTCGAACATTTGCCCATCCCTAGTAGGCTACACTGGCATCTCCAAAAGTGAATAACCGTAAGAAAAATTGAAACACACCAGAGTCGACACCAGGCCTAATTACAATCAACCATTGATAATGAGGAATGATGAAGAATCATATATAGCCTACTAGTACGTCTCAAATGGCATAGATATGCATGGTGGAATAACACGCCGACAACCGTTGGAATTCGGGATGTCAACGATACCCTAGTTCCAACATGAATGAGATTGTCGTATGATATTTGGCCCAATTGCTTGCAATGTCACAATAATTAAAGGTCTGCTCAATTTGAATGTGAATGAAATGCCAACGGAACAGATCAATCAATGCCTACCTACACAGCAAATATTAGTGTCTGGCCAATAAACTTGCCTGCTGTCTGTCCTAGTCTCCTGGTCAAAGAAGGACGGTAAGAGGATAGAATCTCAATCTTTCGTAACTCGCCATTGGAGTAAGGGAGGTACGAGACTACACAAGGTTATAACATTTTCCAAGCCGTATGTAGTGTGCCAAACAGTTGGGGCCAGAGACCTAGAGCACACAACGTGCATACTAGCCCAACCCATATTATGATATTGATAGGTACATTGTTATCCAATGTGGCTGATGATTATTGTTACTCAAATTAATATTTCCTATTGATTTGCTGTTTGGATTGAGACTAGGAAATAAACGAGGAAGATTAGGGTGCAGACTGGGGTTGCGTTCGATAACACATTGACAATCAATAATCAAAGTTTTATTTGGTTAATAATCAATAGTGGGAGGATAGAAAGAAGTGGAAAATTTTTGTTGTAAAACCCAAGCTGACCCAGCCAGAAGAGGGAAACAACAATGGATGGTGAATAATCAAAGTTTGAATGATTGATTGATAATCAATTGATCTTGAGTAATTTAAATCGCTCACGGTTAAAATTCCTAACTGCAAAAAAATAATACAATGCAAGGGATTACTCAATAACAGGAATAACTACAAAACAAACAAGTATGAAATAATATATTTGTAGATCTTTTGAATGGGAGCAATCGATTATCTCGAATATCAAAAAAACGGCCCGGCTATTAATTTATTAATAATTGACAGCAAACCTACTAAAGATGTCGCATCAGGTAAGTCCATCTCTTGAATTACTTTTGCCCGCGGGTGGTGTATAAGTCAGCGAAACCAGGTGATGACTGACGAGGGATACTTGCATGGCTAGAAGTCTTCGTACTCCACACACATAGCCACACAGGCACTTCTAAACCTACTCGTACCGTAGTTATTTAACAAAGCCTTACCCTCCAACTTGATCGAATACGTCGTCGTCAAAGTTTCGACTACATCAGTGAAAGTCTCTTCAGCGGTTTCTCTGTAACAAAAACAGTTTGCAAGAAACATATTACACATTCAATTCACTCAATTACCAATACATATATTTAATCATTAACTATTTTATCTGTTTTCATTATTTTAGTAAGATATGAAAATTATAAAAAAAATATTTGCTTATTAATTGCTCATAGTAGTATTTTATTAATTATTTGAAAATCTATTATAATATTTGGTTGATGTATTTTTAGTTTAATCATCCTCACACCCATCAACACAAGTTTTGCATGTTGCAATTGTCATTGGGTTTATTGAGATTTGTGATGTTATGCCAGGCTGCTTTTATAATTGTTCTGAATAAAACAATAAGGCCTAGTCTAGTACCCAGTAATAATAGTGATCGATAGGCACGATATGATTGAAATTGCCATAAGAGTTTACCCCGACTGGGGCTGGACCCCTGAACCTCCAGCTCTACGTACCAGTACACTTAACTAATTGATATTATACTGTAAATATATACACATTTTTCTAGATTTATATATTCTAATTATTAAATATTAGTATGGGTCGTCATAAAAAAACTTAAAAAAACGAGTCTCGCAACACATTTGAAAACCAAACAGGTTTGTTAAGGAAATGTTGGGCTAGTAATAAACTCAGTTGAGTAACTAGCTTACCTGAAGTGCATATCATGCTCAATTTTCAGACGGTAAAAATCTTTCTTCTCCTCATAATCTCCACAGTCTATGGTCAATGGAATAAGTCGGCCATGTTTTTCTTCTATCTTGGCGCATATTTGAGAGACAATCCCAACATTGCCTTGTCTACCTTCCTTTGACCTCGGTAGTGCTAGGGCTATTGCTCGGCTGGCTTTCGGGAAATTTATGCCCTAGTAAAAATTATATGTGATTACAGAAAGCAATACTTGAATATTTAAACACACACCATTGTTCATTAGTAAACCCAACACAACTGTAACAATGTAGTTGCAAGCTACATAATTGCAGCTCTCTAAGAAGTATGTCAAAACAGCAGTAAAACAAATAGTAGATTGTGTTGATAAATTAGAAGTAGCCTAGGTGGGTCACTGCATATATGAGTATGTAACTGAAATATTAAGTGTAACATTAGTACTTACGCCTACTGATAACAGTTGTGCAAGGCTGCAACTTATCAATGCATTGTATGCATTTTAAGGTGGGCTATACTTCTATTTCAGGTAACCAGTCCATTTAAATCTGTATTTATTTTTACATTAGGTAAGTGTATTATGTTTGTGCATTCAGGCCTACAGTGTATATGTATATGTGGAATAAGGAATGTTTAACACCAAGCCATCAATTCTTTAACTCCAACAGAGGTGAACGTCAAATATGAATACAATACCGAGCCACTGTTTACGTTATATGGCAATTTGAAACGATCATTAAACATCCGGGGTATTGCACTCGGTTAGGAGGAGTACGTACGTCCAAGTAAGTACACTACACGAGCGAACTTTAAGCGGAAACCAGAGTGACTCAAGAGTATTCTCACTCCACCTACTTGGTTGGGTACATAAAATAAAAATATGTACCACTCGTTTTATGCAATGCATAGTCCAAGCTTCTAGATAGTTACATCACTTCAACACGATGTGAGCCGGAAAACATTAGGGAACCCACGGCCACAATACACATCTTTGCTTCACATCTGGCAAGTTTGTGAAATTGAGATGTTAAATCCGTAGCGGCTTAGCCTATTTAGTAGGCCTAATTGGTAATTGTTGCAGAATACTTAACAAAAGGCCCATTACATAGTCATAACATGCAAGAGCAAGAATACAGCATACAAGCGCGCTCGATATTGAAAGGTATGCAATGACTCTGCCCAACATTGAGGCAGTTCTGACGTGTTCTTGATACCACCCCTCCTTGTCTCCTCGACTGACTAATGACTGACTGACTGACACCCCTCCTTGTCTCCTCGACTGACTAAGCAACAAACTTGGCATATAAGCTTGAGAGTCGAAGGATGGGTAGTATTATCTTACACAGCTGAATTAACAGACATTGTATTGTTCAACAATGATTACCTAATAGCCTTATACACTACAGCACCTCTAGGCAAGAATCCTACGGCAAACTCACAACCCCTACTTTGGTTATTAGTTGCGCAAGATGCACTTTGGTCACTGTTTTAACTCGGACTGCACAATATTCCGCGGACTTACGGCACTCCAATAAATATTGGTGGTGTTCAAGGGTATAGATTATTGTTACAATATTTTGGGAAAATCTGAACGCATTTTTATAAATTAAAATATCTTTGCTTCATATCGGAAATATAATATTGCATTTCATTATTTCATACCTGTATTATTGTGAAATTAAACATCCCTCTAAGGTCTGCAGTAATGCATAATAGTTTGCTCCTCCCACTTCTCTGTTGCGATCACTCTCACCCGCCAGTGTCTTCGGTAAACTGTACACGGCGACACCGTTACACAACCTACTTTACTTCATTGCCCTCTAAAGAGAAGCCAATGCAAGCTCGCTCGGCTCTCTACGCGCAAGTGCACGCGACTTCAGATGAGAAGTGACCAGCGATGTCACTACTTCACCACTATTCCAGGTGGATTTACTATTCACTCAAACTCGTGATCTTTACTACTACTAGGAAAACGCCAAAGTCGTTGTTGGACGAGTGAGCTAATAGCCGGGTACATAATTTGCAAACCATGACGACTGCAGCAGTGTGAGTCACCAAGTCGACACTTGTCTGCCATCTGATGCGTTAGCTATATCGCTATGCAAGCGGACGCGGGCGACACCAAAACATATCACATCGCCAACGCCAAAGTATTGACGCTACAAATATTCCAAAATATGTGTTAGAAAGGTCAATACATGAACTCGAGTTCGACTCGATATGTTCTGCATCCATCTTTTATGCTCCTCAAATCAAATCCAATTTAGTAAAGCTCTGCAAAACACGATTTTGTCAGTAATTAATTTTTTGTAAGTTGGCAGGGCAAGCTATAATTCTGAAATTTTTCACAGTTGTTAACATTCATAGTGGTAACATTGGTGAGAAAGGGTATTTTTTTCCAAAGCAAACTTTAAGTTTAAAAAAATAAAGTAGTAATTTTTACAAATATTAATTTTTTGTAGGTTGGATTCCTGTGAATTTTGCTGTCCATGTTAACAGCACTCTATCTATTGGTCCTTGACGTTGGTGTGAAATTTGGTCAAAATCGGACGAGTAGTTTGGCCCCTGCGCATCGAACACACATACATACATACATACATACATACATACATACATACATACATACATACATACATACATACATACATACATACATACATACATACATACATACATACATACATACACACATAAACACAACGAAGTGCCGAAAACTTGCCATAGAGGACTCCGTTCGCTCCGCTCACTCGTCCAAAAACTGTCTGCATTATTTTACAAGACACATAAGAAGCATGTTTCAAATAAAATCACTTGAAAAGGTCTATGAATTGAACTCATCAGTCACCATGCATAAAAAATATGACAAGCAACTTTGATTGTACACAAGTACAACAAATCATGGCAAAAATGTAAACAGTGCCATTTTTAGGTCCGAAAAATAGCATTACGATCGCAGAATGCTATCCTCAAAATTGTGCTGATATTGACATAGAAAAATATTGTTGAACATCACAGTTAATGCTCTCTTACGAGTCGTCAGTCAAGACAGTCTTTCTATCATGACGTCTTACCACGTCCAGTCTTGCCAACATTAGGAAAAATAACTTAATATCTAACCTTAATCATGTGAAAACATGATAGGCCTATATGTATTAGGAAAGAAAGTAGGACATGACATATTTTATTGTAATGATGACAAATTACAAATATAGTTTTAATGTATGTTTTTCTCTCCTTTCTTCAGTATTCAAACATGTAATTACATAATATAGACCTAGTATTAATAGAACAGGCCTGACTAAAGAGCTTTGTTAATTTAGCTTATTTGTTTTAGGCCTACATGTGCTATTGTAATTTAGTAGGTTACAATATTATATACAGCCTATAAATTAAGCCTAGGATTATTATTTTTTTTAATGCATTGGGTCTACAGCAGTTGCTATTTTCAAAGAGATGAATAATGCTAATATGAACTACTAGATATGTAGGCCTACCCTAGCTAGGTAGGTATACTTGCTCCAACGAAAGAATGCAGATGCTTGGTAGTGGTGGGGGTAGAATGAATGCGCGGTAAATGGAATGTCACCTTTGTGTATGAAAGAGAAATATCTTTTACCAACGCAAGCAAAAATTATCTGTGCTAGATCACAGAGTTCCTCCGTGTGCTAGATCCACGCTGAGCTAGCGTGAATAGAGTTTACAAAGTTGTTATGTTGGGAAAACAATTTCGAGAGACCTGCATTCTTTCGTTGGGACCACTATATTACAAAATCATGAATCACATTTAATTTATTTCATTCCCACATTCTGACTTTCATGTAGTAGTAGCATGTTGTTCCCTATGCCCTACTTTTAGAAAGGGGTATAAACGTAATTTAAACTGAATGTCCAATGTTCCGGTTGGTAGCAAATTGGAAATTGGAATCGAGAGACCGGGATTCGATACCCTGCCGAGATGGATTGAATTTCTGCATTGATTTCTACATAAATTAGAATTAATCAAGTCAGGTCCGAGATCTTTCTAGTCGTAGATCCTAGATACAAGTGAAACAAGCCAAGCATTTAATATTTTGGAATGTCAAACGATTAACAGTTAATAAATTATTATTAATCAACAGGCTTATTTCAGCCAAAGATCAATATTGAACCTTGACCTGGGAAGGTATTATCAATTCAATTCAATTTATTATCATTCATTAGTAAATGGTTGAAAAAATTCACAACCACCAATATGGGATTGTCAATAAGGTGAAGAGGGGTAGCTGAGCTTGGCCCAACTCAAATGCGCGCGCTCACGTGTTGACGATTGCAGCTGAACGGTAACGGTTGGGTATATCATCACCAAATTTTGCATTTACAGTAAGATCTCTCTTATCCGATCTCCTCTTATCCGATGTTCCGTGTTAACCGAGCCGCAAAAAAAAAAAAAAAAAAAAAATTAAAAGTTTTAAATACGTAAATAAAACATAAAAATAATTACAGACGCCGCGCCGCACTTTTTTAAATGTACTCGCATACATTTGTAGGCATGCCTTACGAGTGAGTGCAAAGAAGATAGATCGGCGATATATCTCGACTTTCGAGCAGTGTGCATCAGTGTACTGAGCGTATAGAGTTCAGTGGTCAGTGTGCGTCGGGCGCATCGCCGGTAAGCGTCAGTGCCACCCACTGAGCATATAGAGGTCAGTGTGCGTCGCGCGCCTGCGCGTGCGCATACGATCCAGCATCTCACACACAGCTGTTCAAAGATGTCGTTGTGGAACTAGATGCAATCATGTTTCAACCGATTCACGAAATTCGTAATCACGACGCATTGAATTGTTATTCCTGGGCTTATCTTATTTCTTTCCCAGACTTATCTTGCGTCGTGAGCTTCAGCGCGGGCATAGTAGTGAGAGGTTTTCCCACATGAGAAAGAGAGCTAGGCCTAGGCTAGGCCTATGTTTGCATTGTAGGCCTAGGCCTACTGCGTCGAGTTTAGGCCTAGGCCTAGACATACGTTTTTATTACGACATGTAGGCCTAATTGTGTACGTGTGTTCGTGAGCTTGAATTACAAGCTATTAAATCATTTAGTATACCCTGTATGAAGTGTATCGTGTGTATTTTATGTTCCTTTATCCATTACATGTGTCATATATCATTTTACCACATCAGGCTATGCTACGAGAGCAAATAAACAATTGATCCGCGCCATCCGAGTTTTTCGCAAATCCGAGGTGCCCCCGGTCTCATCCAACTCGGATAAGAGAGATCTTACTGTAATAATAATAGAGTACTGTATTTACTCGCTTATAGGCCGCCCTAGAGTACCTAAAGGCCGCACCCTTATTTTGACCACTCAGATTTTAAGGAGTTGGCTATAAATACTATTGATAAATGGCTTCACATAATGGCCGCACCCCACTTTTTGAACTTGACAATTTCAAATATACCCGAGGCCTATACTTGCATAAATACAGTAGGCCTATGTTTATGTTGATATCCACACATGGTTGCCAAGAATGTCTTAAAAAATCAATGCGAGAGGCGTCCAAAATGTGAGAAAATCGAAAACCTGGATTTCAATTCTGGAAATTCCCAATCAAACAGTTTATCTTAAGATGAAACCAAACTAACCTGCGCATTTACACTGATATCCAGTACAAAAATTTGCATTAAAAAACTGTACACTTTAATAAATTCCCGAAGTTGGCCAAAATTTTGTAAATTAAGGAGATTTCCCGATTTTTTTATCAAAAAATTAATGAATTAATTTAGGAATACGCATACTGGATGTCATTGCTTATTTATTGAAGTTTGTGTGAATATGATACTGATGTTATTAACCATTTACCCGGAAAATCCAGAAAGCTGAGCAGCGTCTCCGCGCCAGCCTCAGCGACCCCTCTTAAGGTTAGCATATTTGGATCAATTTTAATTATTAATATGGATGGATCAGCAAGAGGTAAAAAATACTGAATAAAGCATTTCAGATCAATTTTTATAAAGGAAAGTGGTCAAAAAAAAATTTCTTTGAACGACTTGATAAATATTGTCAAGAATGCTAAAAAATCTGATTGATCAATTTCAAACCATTGTGATTACAATTTTTAAGTGGATTAGTATTTTGAATTTGTTATTGACACCAGGATTCAATATGAATCAGACAAGAGCCACCACTCACCAGGTATTTAGATCGGTGATTGTAGCTGGTGATGTGGGCCATGGCCACGCGAGGGTCGCCCCTCTTGTCGCACAGAGTGCACACATACATGGGCTCCTCGTCGCGCTCCCGAGGAGTAAGCTCCACGAGGTACTCCAGCCCGACCAGGGGGGACGACGTGTGCCGGTCCAGGGTGGGCTGGATCTGAGCCACGCCCCTATCCAACAGGAGCTTCTCTTCAAAGCCCGGGATCACGGGCTGGACCACCTCCACTTCCGGGGGCGGGGGAGGGGGCGGGGGGACGACGGGGAGCACCACTGGAAGACAACAAGCATTGCATTTATATCGGACAATATAATCATATCATTAAAATTGTATGATCGGGGGGACATTTTGCCGCATCGAACATGGTGGACAGGATCTACAATGCTCAATAAGGCAATAATGAAAAATATCCAAAAATGAGTTTATCAGGGGTCTACTTACAGTACTATAAAAATGAAATGAATGCAGAGTTGGACATGGCAACAAATACCATATCGGACCGAATATAGAGCGATGTTTTTTTCCGAAAATTATATCTCAAAAACAGCACATGCGTTATTTCCGTGCTCTTGCATTTGAAATAGCGCCTGGACATTGTCCACCCGCAATACAACTCCCCCCCCCCCCCCCCCCATCGACGCCAGCTGAATTTGGCTTGTCCACCGTCCTTTCAGTATCTTTGTCATTCCCTCTTGCCGCTATACGCCAATCATATATATAATGGCAGGCTTTACGGTCAACACAACAGACGACAACGCAACGTTGCGAAATACATCGTTTTCCGTGACGTGAGGTGGGCGGGTGATGTCATCACGGGGTCCGCGGAAAATGACCACCTTAATAACTGCGCGTACAACTAAAAAGTTTCCTCTTGGGTATCGATTTGAATAATTCTTAGGTTACAATCATCGATTCCAAGATGTCGCCCTTTATCAGACTGGTGAACTGTGGTTGGCCTATGTGAGCTTGTGCTTGGCCCTACACTGTTAAAAAAACATAAGACTAGGCCCTAACATTGTTCAAAATGTTTTGTTGTAAGAGTGAAACTTTCAGCTATTAATTCATTGTATTGTAAATAAAAAGTGATTCCAAGTACATTTTTTTTCGATTTTTTCTTCTTTCTTGAAATGAATCCGACCGGAAAATTGGGGGTCGTGTTATATATTCAAGATAGTGCTATACTCGGTCCAATACGGTAATAATGACGATTAATTTATAAAACAAAATAATCAATTAACACACAGTGTCACAACTAAAAACCTACAACACCATATCAAAATGCACCCAGCACGCGCAAGGTCTGTTCAATAGACCCTAGTATATGAACAAGTATTAAGTTGGGCTTAGCCTATGGCACCCTCCTAAACCACGGTTAGTTGTAGGCCTACTTACCATAACCATTAACTAACAAAATATTTGGGCCCAGGTCCAAATTAACAACTTTAATATTAAGACAGTTTTCGGGACATTGTATACTGTGTTAATTAGAGCGTAATAACACGCACATTAGCCTATACTTGTTTTGCGGCTCAAACTCTAATACCGGTACTCACATTTTACAGTGTTGAACTTCAACTCCCTGTTTGCCTGCAGCCAGCACAGGTGTAAATTTACTTCTAAAAATCTTAATTTAAAAAAAAAAGTTTTTGGGCCTACTCAAATTCCTATATTTTTTATGGTTCCAGACTTTCCAGGTTTGTGGGAGCCTTAGGTCCTAAGCAATCGGCACTCACCAACTGGTGGGGGTGGTGGGGGTCTCGGCGCTGGTATCGGTATCGGTATGGGTGTGAAAATGCGGGGGAATAGCGACGGATTGTGGTAGGGCGTCGCCATCTTGATCTGGTGCTTCTTGCCAAGAATGTGCTCGTCGACATTTGTCTGGCCGATGATGACGACTTCACACAGGTGGCAATTGAAGCGTGTAATGTGGTCCACGTGCCTAAGCGTGAACACGTAGCCATAGCCCCCGCCCTCGAGTTTTACCTTGATATCGAGTAGGCGTTTCTGGTCTTCGATCTCCTGAAACCAGTCCGACCACACACGTTTAAACATATCTCGCAAGTGTTGCCAACCCAGAAACTGGTCCCAGGCTAGGCATAGAAATGCTCAACCAATGTAAGCAAGTGATAGAAAACAACAAATATGTTATTTTCTATTTTACATGCCATTTTTGATTAATGATTCAATGATGTGCACAATAAATGTTTAAATGTGTACTACTGGATCTGCAAAGCAAAGTTACAGCGGCTCAACACAGGAAGTGTATACCTAGCACCTATGCTTGGGTTGCTGAAAGCAGCACTGTAGCCAAAGAACTCATGACGGCTTGTCTAGATAGGCCCTAATGTTGGTGCAAGTAGAGGGGATACAACCTCCTACAGGTACCACCGGCTAGGAGACCGTGGACTTGTCGTACAAGATCTTAATGGCTAGTGCTGCTGGTGGACAATCCTTCAACCTTAGCAACAGGGCAAGGTTTGAATTACATTGTTGGGCACGCTATCTCGATAGTCTTTGCTTTGCAGATAGGTAGCGTATTTAATGAAATATTTATGGTTATAGGTCTAACAATGATAATAATAAAATGAATAAAAATAATGTGCTCACCTAGACCAGAATGGAATATAAACTTATAATTTAGAAATAGAAAATGATTGAACACAAAATTTGAAAGAAGTGTTGTTTGGGGGATTATTAAGGCCTCTGCAAGGAAATGAGGCTAAATGTAGAAGCAACTACATCCTACATTGATTGCATGTTCAGACACCCTGTTCAATATTTGGCCTACTAGTAGTTTCAGAGTGCTGGTTGATCCTCGTGCTCAAAAATCAACCATAAGGTTCATCTACGGGTCATAAAAGCCTTCTACATCTAGCTAAAAGCTTCCAGTCAAATCATTTTGAAACATGATACAAGTAACCTACATGTAAACTCCAATAATACATAATACTCAGCCATATGATATTGAAAGCTACAAACTTTGTCAGCTCTCAATGATGCCTGAAGGTGCCATACGCAAGCAGAACATCTTAAGGCACCATCATCTTATTTGTATGTTTCACGAAGTCCATGACCCTTCTTCGACACTGCGGCACACTACACTCAATTGATTGTAGTCCATTTCTTGACCTGTTCACAGACGGGCACAGGATACTCTTCACGCTCCGACACTAGAACGTCGTGCGTGGGCGGATTAGAACTTGCTCACTCCCGACATCGAGGCAACTTGGCACGACATTAGCCAGCTCGTCAGTCCGCACTGCGCCAATCATAGAAGATTCGTTGCTTCACACAACTTCTTGTTTCCATGAGGAGATTTTCTTACGAGTAGGAATTCGAAGAAAGCATTTTTTTAGTGGTAGGGCGAAAGATAAATTCCAAGCCTCTCAAATGCCGAGCAACCATTAAAAGCTTAATGCTCTTATCGATACTATAGGTTGAGATTAGAACATGACTGTCTAAATACAAATAAGAATGATTTAAGTAGAGCAAGAAGAATTTAAATGAAGTGACAAGTGGTACATTAATAACCACAAAGAGCATTCATCACTTTACACTCCATCCTCCATAGTTCAAGTGCGATTAGAATTATGTGCATGGCGCATTCAATAAGTGGAGGTGATTTTCCCAAACGTTTGCGCCACGTTTCTAGTTCGAGCAACACGACGAAGTAGACATGACGCATAGAATACCAAATCTTCTTTCATGCTGACGATCCGAGTACACAGTGGCGATTTAGGCTTCTGTTACACATTTCACTACTCACTTGATGTTCACTCGGTGTAATCACAGCACTTGAGGTTGAAAACGAATTCATGTTTCCGTTCAAAGTTTTTAACGATGGCTAGGTTTGGATTAGCCAATAGTAGGCCTAATATAATAATATGTAACATGCATTTCTCTCTAGTACTTTCTGGGAAAACTATGAAGGTACACATTCACATTTATGTAAGCACAAGCAAAACGTGTTTTTGTTTTTTTAATTTTATGATGCTATTCCGTTCTCCAAAATATCACTAAAACTAATATTAAATTTTTATTATAAGTCTAATGAAAAAAATGTTGCATAGTACACCAAAGACTAATCAACATTGAAACTTGGGCTCAGGAATCTTCAAACTTGGTGATCAACAAATGAAGCTTCCATTCACATTCATTTGATTTAAAGGTTTTAAGACTTATTATAGGACTGAGTCAATGCTATTTGGATGACGTTTGGCAATCAAAACAATGAAAATGTGTATTGATATTTTATTTGAACACATTACCTACTGAAAATGTTTTTTTGCGTTATGATACGAGTGGTGCGACTTTAACTAAATAGGCCTACACCAATTTAATATAGGCCTTTTTATTTAAACTTGACTCCACGTTGTTCAGTCAGAAGCCTCTTGAGTTCCAATGTTGATGGGCCATTACAGAGATGCTAGTACATAGTATGCGTATTCATATCAATCTAAAGTCAATAAGTTAACATTGGCCGATAAAAGGTTATTCACATTTAAGTTGCGCAGTGTTGCGGTCACTTGAATAAGACTTTCAAGACAGTAAAAACGTTGAGCCTGAATGTAGCCTAAATATTACAACAAAGTTTAAACATAACAAAATATAACAAAGTGTGTTGGATTGGATTAGACTGTACATAAATAAACCTATACTAAATACACACATTATAGTACAAACCTAATCAAAGTACTATAAGTTCTATGACTAGTGCAAGTTAAAAGAAGAGGACTGGTTTGATGTTTGGAACAATCGTATTCTGCTGTTATGAACATGAACAATGTGCAGTACAAAACTCTGTAAACCTAATTGGAATTGAACAGTGAATACTCGTGTGTCCCTTTTCATGGCAGATTTACAATGTTTATTTTAAACAGGTTAAAAAAATGTAGACTTATTTGGACATTGCTGACCTTTTTGACACTCTCTAAAATTGTAGGTCCTAAAGAATAATATATTTATAATAGTCTGGCCCAGTTGGGGGTGATCAAGCCATCAGTGTAGTTATTTACCCTGGTGATTTCATGGAGCTGAGCAGACTCAGCATCCCCGCCTCGTCTTCCATCAATGTCTAGATTGTTAAAGTCTATGCCGCCGGCTCGATTAATATTAATGTAACCCTCCATGGGCCGACGATTATAGTAAGACTTCTTTTTTTTAGTCATGATTAGGCCTAGGCTGTTTCACCAACTGAAATAAAGCAAAATAACGTAAGTACCCTACGTAGGCCTATTACTACAGAGAACACAATGAAAGGGGGGAAAACACAAGGTTGTCCAGGAAAGCATCTAGTGCACAAAGTTACCATAAAAAGGTTATTGTTTCGCGCAAAGCACGGTGTTCATTTAATTTTTACAAAGGGGCACAAAAATGTGAAAACCATCGTGCTGCCTGAAACCCTAAACTTTTTGTAGACCTCTTTTGTTGATTAGTTGAGGTTGATTTATGCATCACACGCTCTCCTGGACAGTTACCCGCAAAACATATTATCTAAACCTTTAATCGCATATGTACATACTAGATCCCACAGTGTTGAGAGGAGCTAATGCTCCCCCAACAAAAGTGAATGTTCATATATTTGGAAAGGGAGATTGATTTTTTAAATTGGAACAGCCTGAAATATAAAGTAAAGTCATAAACTTTTGACAACTATTGGTAGGCCTAGGCTACCTACTTATACCACTATAATGCATATACTTCCTCCAAATAATGTCGGGGGCTGTATAGGCTACTACAGTAATACAAACTACTAGGCCTACACATACAGTATGTCTAATTTGCATAAAAAATTAATGATCTAAGTCAAACCAAAGTATGCCTGGTGACAATTCTAGGCCTATGGTGAGATTGTACGTGAATGAATGAATGAAAGAGGTAGATCTGTGGCCAAACCACAATCTACTAGGTCGGCTTGAGTTCACTGCTGAACCTAAACACCTCCGCCAGTGTTTGAATAAAAGTTATGTAAGAGCCATAGGCCTAGTAATGTAGACTTATTGAATTTGCTTGGCATTGAAATTCCCATCAATCCTAGTTCTTAAGATGCATCTCTTTGGTTTGATTTGGGAATGTTGACAAAATCATAACAGCTGATTCTACTAAAGAACATTAGAAACAAAATCGTCTTATCTCATAACGAATCTCTTGACAGGGTATATATACGGTAACTTTTAAGTTTGCATAATAGGCCGGCGAAAAACATCAACAACCTAAAAGTTCAAATGATTTATGCCTAGGTATGTTACAACAATATAAATACATTTTTTGCAATATTATAATGTATACTGGGGAAACCCAAATAAAATGTGCCACATGCTTAATCCTTTTGAAAAATGAACACTTAAGGGTAAAGACTACCACCAATATTAAAACCACGCAAAATAACTGTTTTTTTTTTTAGTGATATCGCAAAACTTTTTGCAGACAGCTATGTGGTTTTGTAAGGAATAAAAATATTGTAATGTAGGTAATTGTAATTAAGTAATTAATTTGATATTTGAAATACAAATCGCACAGATTATTATATTCGAGTACTTTTTCTTGCATTAGATAGTCACTCCTAACAAAACCACATACCTGCCTGCAATGTTTTGAGATATTTTGCACCGTTCTCGAGATATCACGAAAAAACTGTAATTTTGTGGGGTATAATATTGGTGGTAGCCATTAACCTTAATAACGTTTGCTAAGATAAATAAATACAAACTTCCAAGTACTGTACCAAAGGAATTTACATTATGTAATGTGTGAAGTGTGTGGAAGTGTGTGTGTGGAATTCAAGGTAGGCCCAGTGTTCCTAGGTAGGTAACACAAAGTCTAAAATTTTAATTTGGTTGGAAGATAACTTAAGAATGTAGGCATACCTAACCAGGGTGTTTAAACGGGCATTTGAGCCGATAACACACACAACACATCCAACAACTTTGCTGGAACCGCAAATCAAACATTATACTGTACTGGAACTAAAACTGCTCCTAGTTGACTGTCGAATGAGAGCTAGAACTAACACAAAACCTGCATCCTGAACTTACACACACATTAATAATTGTTTCCTACAATCAAACCAAGCATCGGCTATTCAGTATTAACATTGCATGCCTACTGGTTGACTAGATCTAGCATGATGGCATCATAGGCCAAATGTGGTCATTTGAGAAGCAGAAGGTTTTATATTTGTGTTTAATATTAACAAAACCCCATACAAACAAAGCAATAATTAGTTGAAAATATTACATTTAAGAACTAAACTAAAATTTCCTACTTGCCAACTAGTACGTATTATAGGTAATCTTCAAACAATGTTAAATTTACATATTTGGAGGGACTCTTCATTTGAACAAACCTATAAGCATGGCTTAATATAACTTCCTCCAGACTTCAGGATAATCAACTATGCTTGAATGTTAGTGATCCTGTCAATAAAGGTTCTTACAATTCAAGTGATAACTTAAAACAATGCGGTGTAGACGCTAGGTCAGCACAACACATTAAAATTGATTCGCAGATTTCGCAAGACCGACAAACTTACCACTGGCTTCTTGACAAATCTTCTCCATTTCAGTATCTTCAATAACTCACATATATGAGAATTCACACATAACAATAAACGGTAATGTTAATTTTGAATTCCTACTTCTTTTTAGTTTACCAACTGTGTTTACTATTTCGTAAACAGTCATGATTTTTTACTGCTCAAGAAATCGAGGTGAGGTGTAACAAGACAAGACGTTTTCTACAAATTCTAAACACCATCGAAGCCCACATATTGCTGTACTATTGTGTAATGCAATGCCTAGCCTACGGTACTGAACTCAGGCATTCGGAGCAAACCAGGCTTTAATTAGGGGAATGTAAAGGTTTATTCTGTTACGCTTTTTGACACCACCGAAAATATTTTTAATTCAGAGGTTGTAAAGAAAGAATATGCCGGTTCGTCTATCAAGTTTATTTTCATAACACTGCTTATTTTTTAGAGTACCGGTAACTACTGACCACCAATGCCATACAAACGGGCACTTTTAACAGCAAAGATTATTTCCACATCAGAAATCTCTAAAGCCCCTTTAAAATACGAAAAAATAAAATAAATGTTACAAGTTCTTTTTTGTGTAAAACATTGCCAAGGTTGACATATTATTATGTAAAGCAATTGAAATTTGTCAGGAACCAAATCATTGTGAGGTCGTATGAATACATGCCAAGGTCGTCCTACATAAGTGACAGCAGAATATGCTAAGTAGCTAAGTCAATACCGGTAGCTAGTCGTGTGATGCTTCATGGATTTTGGAATTTTAAATTTTTATAGCTGGTTTATTAGATTATGTCATAATTTGTTGAAAAAGTGTGATACATAAGTTTTTCAATTGTCATGGGACTTCACAAGATGTTTCACACTGTATTCTAGGTCTCTAGATTAAGAAATGTTCACTTACATACATTCTGTGACACTGACATCTCTCTAAGCCGAAGCGCCATCTTTCATATAAATTAAAGTAAATTACCGTACATTTGAATACTCCCATGCACAGGGCTACGGCTCTAGGTGGGTATTCTTTCTTCTACTTAGGCTAACCGGCTAAACATGTCTGTAACTGTTTGTGTTTTGTACTCATATTGAAGAAGAATAAAAGTTAATATTTAATACAATCCAGAAATTAAAAAATCCATCCCGATCGGGGTGGGGGACTCGGGTTCGTGCCCCGATCAGGATGGATTTTGTAATTTCTGGATTGTATTAAATATTAACAATTCCACCTACGGAAGTGTTTCCCGACTATCCAAATCGAGAAAAAAAGAATAAAAGTATCTATCTATCGATCTGTCTTAAATTCAGTTGAAATACTAGCAGTGGCGGATACAGGGGAGGGGTGGACTGCCTCATGGGGGGCACATTGCCTGCGGTACCCACTACATTGCATCACTATGAAGTATTGTAATCTTACATTATGAAATGTGTTTTTAGTCTTTTAAAAGTTGCAAATTTGAAATTTCTCACCTTTTGCAATAAGAGCAGCTTTTAGCACAGCTGAAACTTTACCCCAGACCCCGTGCTAGTTTTGCAAGGCTGAGCCCCATCCAGCACATTCTCAATCCCTGATGTTTTGCTACTGCTTCCAATGAAGCAAACAATGTGAAAGCTACGATAGTTGTTAATATCAACTATAACGTAATTTTAGATTTTGAAAAGTGTTTTGGAGTCGTGTTATAAAGTTGTGCAATCCAGGATGGGCAAACTATGTTCACCGTATATTGCAGGCGTAAGCTACAAGAGCCAAAGTAATATTATGGTTAGTTAACTTTAATATACCAGTACCAAATTATCACTTACCTTCAAGCACAGATTACCAATACAGTAGGTGTACAACATTTTCTGTACACAATCATACACACAGTTCATATAGATCACCCTAACTTTAGGCCTCGCAACCAAAATGAATGCCCATGGATGTTTGATGGCAGAAAGTGCTTGTATTAAATACAATAATTGAGAAATTTAAAAATCCAACTCGAGCTGGGATCGACCCTGGGTTTCCGGTCTTCCGCTTGCCGGGGGACATCTGAAGGTCACTAGACCGCTGAGCTGGTACGGTAACGCAGTAACTTCTGGATTGTTGGAACATAATGTACTCTGCCACCGAATTGCAATGTAATTCATAGCAGTTTAAATAAATATAGGTAGCGGGTATCTAATAATAATTATTATTGTTGTTGGTTAGGCCTAATAAAGTCTAGAGACTGGCTTAACATTCATCACTTGCTTTCTTCTACTAAAAAAGCCACCCACATAGGCCTAGGTCTACACAAATAATTTCAAAGTTTAGTAGGACAGAAACCTTTTGGTTTTGGCTCATCCATGTCAGATACGCCTAGGGTAGGCCTAGGCATTTTCTGTTAGGCCTCCGCCTACAATATTTGTTTTTATTATTCTATTCTGGCCATAGGCCTATTCTCTAGATATTTTCATGACCAGCTCTAATTTTCATGAAAATAAGATGTTACTATCCCTAGGTGTAGGCCATGCGGATGCCTATTGCAGAAAACCTAGCATAGGGCTACGGTAGGTGAGGTAGGCCCCTAGGCTACCAAAATTTGATCCTTGTAGGATTAATAATTTAATTATAAAGAGTTGAGATGTATTGCCACTAGCCTACTCTGAACTTAGAAAGCAAAAACAAACAAAAATAGCAGGTGGATGGATTTTTAAATAGCCCTACGGTAGGGCCTACAGTCAAGGTTTAGAATGTCAAGGGGTCAATTTATGTCAGGGCTACAGTTAGAAGATCATAGGCCTACTGTACAGTGTGTGTAGCCTACACATTGTTTTGTTGAGCATTAATTCATTTATTCCTGCGTTGATTTTTTTGCCATGTCTAATTTGTAGGCTAGCCCACAACCAAGTTCCAGAGGACCTACAGAACAGAGCTACTGGTACTGAACTAATTAGCCAACTGTAGGCCCATGTTATTTCTAAAAATTAATAATCATCCTCAAATCACTTCTAAGCCTAGGCTCTTTGGAAGAACATGCAAATTTAATTTTATATACCCGTAGGGGCCAGGGCTAGAATAAAAATAATAATTTAGGCCTACCCTTATGTATCATCATTCATCATAACAGCGTCATAGTCGCCTAGGGCAGTAAGTTTAAACCAAGGTTTAAAAACAGTAATTTGCAAAAGTACTCCTCTAGGCAACAGTAGAATACGCGTAGATTAAATACTTTCACTTTCTACATGTAAAATTCTACTGATCCAACCCTGGAGTTTTCACTCGGTGACAAAATCTCCTTTCTCAAACCATTCCCTTAAATGAGTCATGACGCATGACCACCGAGCTCTACGTACTACTTATGAGGAGTGCGCATGCTATAGGCCTACTGTAACCTTGAAGCCAACATGGGCCTAAAGCGATGGGCGAAAAGGCCTTCCAATGGTCCTATTGGGCGGCTATTTACACCGTCCCTCGATTGTATTGCGATTCCACCGCCGTCTAGATGTAAATCTTAACGTTCAGATGGCGGTTTGTGGCTAGCTTATTTTGAGGTTATTTTGACTAGTAGACCTACATTACAGTGGTCTATTATCAGCGTCACTCAGGATGCCTAGGATTAGTGTTTACTGTGTTACAACTGATAAACACAGGCCAGTGACACAGATGAACAAATCTATTATGTTTAGGCCTAGTTCTTTTTAATCTGCCGCTGCTTAGGGATGTATGGGATGGCGGACGGCCAACTTCCGACAACTTCACATCTCAACATTTTGCCAGGTATGCATCAGATCTCCACGTTAGTAATGGAGCACAGTGGTCATGACTCAACCATACTCCCCTATCACTAGTCTTGTGTCAACTATTAATTCTCTACATGATCCTTTCCCCGAGCCATCAACCACCTAGCCGCCTTCTTCTAGGCTTACACCTTTTGGAACTTCTTTTCTTCGGTTGGAGGGGCAAAATAAAATCATGTTTTTTACTAAAAGAGGCCTAGGGCTACTCTAAAATACAAAACCAAAAAACCCTATTGAAAACCTAGTAAAGAATTTGCAACAAGTTTTGTCAAAAATAGAAACGATTTGTAGGCCTAGGTTTTTTGTTGTTAATAAAACAACAAACATATGATTATTTTATCTTGGACCCCCCCCCCCCCCCCCCAACCAAAGAAGTTCACGCATTTTTAATTAATTCTCACCTACACTCAGGGGCGGCTCGTGTATAGGTGCACAGGTGCACGTGCACCCCCAAATATTTGCGCGAACTTAATTCCAAATTCAAGTTCGAAGCCAATCTCGTAATATTCCCAATAAATCGTTGGATTGTTTGTATGGATATTTTGCTGGCCCAGAGCAAGGCATATTCGGCAAAAGTCATTCTGCAGTAAGTGCTGCCGCGGGGGGATGACACTCTGAGTGTGCACACATTTTTACGTGGTTTTAACACGGAAAGGCCGGCAGAACAAGCCTCAGGTTGTCTTTTGTTATACAACGTCTGGCATAGCTGGGTTTTGTGCACGTGCACAAGGGTCAAAACCGTTACTTCCATTCAAACGCCTTGGTATTGTGCTCGTGCCATTCATTCACCCCCACCGGTCACTGTCAGTATCCAGTGAAAGTTGTTCGCGACAGCATTGATACACAAAGGCGACAGGGTTGGTGAAGTGAGATCAACAGCAGTTTTCAAGTGAGCGAAAAGTGTTAAAATTATTATTGCGCCGTGAAGTGAAAATTACTATAATATAACTTCGTTAATTAGCGATCTAAAAATAAACAGTTTTTTAAAAGATACGATGTGTTGTTTGAGGCGCGTGTCGGAGGAGATGGAGAGACATTATTCGGGTATGTAATATTTTAATCAAGCATATAATAATAATTTTTAGGATGGTTTTCTATGATTAACAATTTCATATAGGGGAGTTTTTCCTGACCAATAAATTCGAAAAATATACTCTTAAGTCGTTTTCCGGGTACGTCAGACCATTAATGTCTGAAAAAAATTTTGCCTCCGGCGGCTGGGCTGCGCCCCAGCCCCTTTGTTTCCCGCAGAATGACTTCGAAATTATGTGCACCCCCACAATAATAACTCACGAGCCGCCCCTGCCTACACTACCTAGTAGGGTTGCCATTCGTCCCAAAAATCGGGACTGTCCTGATTTTGAACTACAGTAGGCCTATGTAGGTCTATTTTTCGTGTCCCGAAAATTCGGGAATGTCCTGATTTCCAAATCCTAGTCCTACTCATAGTTATTGTTTCAAAACCATTGATTTTAAAAGAATGGTGGTTCAAACGTGGCATTCTCATTAGTTCTGTGCCATTCGTCCCAAAAATCAGGATTGTTCTGATTTTGAACTATGTATTTTTTGTGTCCCGGAAATTTGGGAATGTCCTGAAGTCCAAATCCTAGTCCTATTCATTGTAATTGTTTCAAAACCGTTGTTTTTGAAAGAATGACGGTTCAAATGTGCCATTCTAATTAGTTCTGTAAGGTCAATCCTCCTTGTGCAATATAACTTTGAGGGTGTAGATTGCACAGAGTTTTGTATTAACGTATATGAAAAGTAATTTTAAGTTGTTGGCTGGAATAAGTTCCTCACAAAAATATGACTGGGCTAAGAAAAAAGTGATGAAGCTAATCAGCTTGAAGACAGGCCTATGGAAACGGAAGTTACTGAATAGAATAAATTGTTTTTCTGTTTAAAAACGAATAGAACACTGTAGTTTGTTTTAAACTTGATTGTAGCCCTACCTCTAGTTCCTAATACCCAACCCAAAATCACCCTAATTTTCATCACTACAAACATGAAAAATGTGACTTGCTCAAACGTCGTTTTCTGGGCACTTAAAGGCAGTACGTCGAAAAAGTCCCCCAAAAATGTTTCGCCTCCGGCGGCTGGGCCTCAGCCCCCTTGCTGTCCGCGCAGTTCCTACAAAGGTCCCGAATTTCAATCTGGGAAATATGGTACCCCTATGGGGTGCCGTACGACCATTTTCCCGCCCGTGAAAATGGCCGGATCGCTCGCAGCGCTATCTACTCTGGCGGGAAAATAATACGGCACCCTATACACTAAGCCTCCGCCTATGGATCCCAAATAGGATTGAAACCTGCATAGGCCCTACTACAGCACAGGTCTCATATGATTTCTCACCCCTTTGCAACTCCCACCCTCACCCTCCTTACTAAGGTAGGGCTAGTAAGTAGACCTACCTTATGCCCTTTAACCACTGTCAAGGGACTTACCAAACTATGTGCCTAGGCCTAAAAATAATTCCAATCGAAGGTGTTAGCATGACCCCTAGCTTTCCAAGGGCCCTCAAACTAGAGAATTAGGCCTAACCTACAAGCAATCCAAATAGGATCACTTATTAATGATCTAGGCACATTGGGCCCAGTTCCCATACCGTCGTAAGGATTTGTTATTGTTGATAGGGCCTCTGGGGAACGGGGTTAGGAAGTTAAATACTAGTATGGTAGGTACCGGTAGGTAGGCTACCGGTAGGCCTAGGCCTACTTGTTTTAGTCGTATAATAAATTGTTAACAAAATTCTATTGACGGACCAATCAGACGTCGATAATCCTTGGTTGTGTATAATCTTACGTTCAAACGTAAAATGTACTACTGCAAATAAATCTTACGTTCTGTGCTGTGATTGGTCGTTTTCATCACGTGATAGTCAAACACAGGAATTGTGTTCTTGGGCCTACGTTAGCTGCGGACATAGGTAGTAGGCCCTATCCATTTTTAAAAAACTCCTAACCTTACCTTTTAACGTTTTTCAACCGAAAAGGGGTTTTATCAAAAACATAAAGAATCTCAAATGTAGAAATTGTGTTCTTATGTTCGCTGCGGAGTGCGGACGTATCCAATAAAAACAAATTCTAACTTTAGAGACATGTAGGCCTACACGTTTCTATTTAAAATATAGGCCTAGGTAGGCTAAAGGATTTCTACTGAAAATTAGGGTCCAGTTTTATCAAAAAACATAAAAGAATAGAATTCAGAAAATACCCACCTCGACCGGGATTTGAACCAATGAACCCTCACACAGAAGTCAAACCCGCTACCAT
This sequence comes from Sweltsa coloradensis, assembly GCA_024449915.1. NCBI lineage: Eukaryota > Metazoa > Arthropoda > Insecta > Plecoptera > Chloroperlidae > Sweltsa > Sweltsa coloradensis. The sequence continues at coordinate 208,151 of JAMZAV010001304.1, forward strand.
CCTGCCACACCGCACTGTGATAGAAGGTCGCCTATAAACTTAACTAGTGAACTGGTTGAACTTAAGAATAATTTCTTGCCATTCTTGCGTCCGAAAGTAAGCATACACACTCTGATAATCCTTACGATACAACCGACCAATTAAAAGTGAGTAGGCTAGGCCTACCTTCAATATGACAGGCCAATAAAACAAATACTAGGCCCTACCCTAACCATTCAGGACATTGGATTTCTTATAACTTAAACAATTTCTTACGACAAGTGGGAACCAGGTCTTAACTCTTAAGTGAAAGAAAAGAATATCACAAAAACACTTACATTAATTTTCATGACTATACTGCCATGCTAATGCTAGTATCGGTAGCCTACCTAGTTTGCTTTTAACATGACAGTCAAGTAGGCCTTGCTTGAGGGCACCCAGTAAGTCTTGTAAACTGCGTGCAGACAACTTGATTTCTTTATGCACTTTGTCCTAATACTTGGACTTGGTTGTTTTTCCATAACCTTTTCCAAAATAGCCTTTTACCCACAAACAATTAGGCCTATGGAAAAGCCACGGTGGTGTAAATAAATTCAACCATCCTCATAAAACTACGGTTGTAATGCCTGGTCCTTATCTCCATCTAATTTCACAATTAGCCCCTAGGTAGGCCTAGCCTAGGCTAGGGCCTATAGACCAGAGCAAACGGCACGGTCATTTTCATTGTGAGACAGACTTCCTAACTAGCCCTAGGCCTAGGCTAGGCTTATGAACTCTGGTGGTAGGCCTAGGCCTAGCCTAAGCCTAGGGAAACCCCTACTTCTTGTGGGGACACCATGTGTTGTTGAAGTAACCATGTAGCCTAGCAAACGGCAACCACACCTTACAGGCCTAGGCCTATGCCTATGCCCATTTAGCCCCCTACTAGGCCTAACCTTTGTGTAGGCTAGGGCCTATTAAATATCCAGACGGCTTGCCTAGGCCTAGCCTACCAAAGGGGCCTAAGCTTAAATCTCGGAATAGGCCTAGGCCTAGGGCCTAGGCCTAGGCCTAGCACGGCTAGGGCTAGGGCTACTAGGGCTAACAGGCAGCCCTAGGGCCTAGGCCCTAGCTTGTTTTAGGACGAAACTTTCTCTAGGTCTTTGTGAATGAAATATAGGACTATAATAAGCCTAGGCCCTAGGGCTATCCTACCGCAAGGCCAACAACAGTAAACGCGATTGCATAGGCCCTAGCAAAGGTATGGCCAGGCCCAAGCCTACAAGAGAACTGTCAAACCGAGATGGCAACGAAGTTTTCCACTTTTGCATGGCGTATAAATAGCTACAATTAAACAAATAGTATTAATCCTGTCTTACCTGCAATGCAAAACTCTAGCAGCAGCAGCTGTTACAAATTTAAAGTGCGTTTTCGGAAACTTGTTTTACTGCAACACAGCGACCATTTTCTTTAGCACACGGAAACGGAAATAGCTGCCAAGGCTACGCGTCGACTGGTTATCTAATTTCGCGGTCAAAATTACGAATCGAAATTGGTCATAGCCCAGGTAAGTTTATAAAAGAATCATCTTTATTGTCTAATTTCTGTATCTATGACGGTGTAAATAATGTTAATACATATTTATTTATTTTGTTTAACGTCTATTCTTTGTTCAGTCCTTTTGAATTGTTAATTTCAAAATAATAGTGCCACCTGACGCAAAATAATTTTATGTCGGTAACATTCCATTTCCTCCCACTACCTAAGGCTGGATCAAGTCAGCGTGGGTCTTTCTTCCCTAGCCTATCATAGGCATTATGACACAGTTGACGCGCCCTTATACCAATTAAACTCAAAACCCTATCTTTATACCTTATATAATATCAATCAACGTATATGGAAATATTCCCGGCATTGATATTAAACCCCTATTGTAGGGTTCCCGGGTACTCAACACATGACTCGCTCACTCGTTTAACAACGACTTTGGCGTTTTCCTAGTCTGTAGTTGGCTATAAGGTGCCTGTATAGGCCTACCCAGAATATGGGAGACCCAGGTTCAAACAATGGTCAGAATAGATTTTTGTAAATTTAGGATTGTAATAAAAAATTCAAGAATAAGTTTTGAATTGCATATACAGTAGGCCTACTATGGAAAACATAGCCAGTACGAAATATGTGTAAAGATGTTGATGTTGCGGAATGTTGGGGAATCTTCAGCGTTAAAGATTTGGCACACCTTGGTCACCGCCTAACATTCTAAAAATGATTACCGGTATATAAAAATGATTTTTCAAGAACAAAACCATTGTCTTTAAATAACATCCTACACATTTCAGACTATATTTTCAATTTATTAATTATGTTTTGTAGGTTTACATCGCAACGGATTTTGCTCAAATTGTTAACTGCACGCTATATACTTGTACTTGTTGTCTGTTTAAAATTTCATCAGAAATTGAAAAAAACCAGATCTATGCCTTTTGATTTAAATTGTAGATTCATCCCTGGTCCCTGGTCTAATAATTTAAATACAAGGGATCGTTTTTGGGCAACTTTTTTTGGGCCCCATGTGTAAATTTTAAAAAAAAGAAAAATTCTATTTTATCTCTGGTGTAAAAGATTTGATAATTTCCCAATTGAGTTAAAAAGAAAAAAGTGAAGGTTTGTTTAAACCCAAATGTATTCTTGGTACAACAGCGGGTTTTTTGCAAAATTGGGTGGGCCCAAATTTATTTAAAAAGACAAAAAATTTATTTTTAAAAATTTTATCATTTTTTGTGTACGACTGGCCGAAGTTCGAAATCTCAATGAAATTAGCATGGGAAGGGGAACGCTATGTTTCAAGACGAAAATGTGCGTTCGTACTTTTCAAACTCATTCATTCATTTTTCATTCATTTTTTTCCGATCAAGATAATTTTTTTTGTGCATACTCAGAAAGGTGTTATCAATTTTCATACATAGCCTATTTTTCAAATTTTGGACCCGTTTGGTAACAAGCAATAATTAAATATCGACCAAAAATTGCAATTTTGTATGGACTTTGGAGGGCTTGCATGAAAAAATCTGTAACGTTAATGAAAAAGAGACTATGTGGGAGAAATAGGTATTTAGTTATCGTCAGTAGGTGAAAACAAAACAAGAAAATGTTTATTTCCCTCCATATGAAGTTCGAAAAGTACAAAAGTACTGCACTCCGCACACAAGCCTCTTAAATTATGAAATGTCACATGTTGTGTGATATTTTATTGTAAATTAGCTATTATTGTGTCAGAAAATAAACTGAACTAACCAGTAACCAGTTTGTTACATTTGTAGTCCTGCTTGGTCCTTTTGAGCTAAACTTTTTTAGGCAAAAATCTATATATTACTTTTTTAAATTTTGATTGTAACATAATTTACTAAAAGGAAGTAATGAATCTAATACAAATATACCCCAACATTGATACCATCTGTATTTACTGTTATAAAACCATAATACATACCAGGTTTGTTTTAGGTTTTTAGTTTATAGACAAATCCCTTCCTAATAGCCGGGAAATCAGGGAACTTTCCCCTTCCCTTTGACTACCTCCCCGACGGCGACGACAAAGACAACACGGACGGATGGTATCCTGCCAAGTTTTTTAAAATTTCCCCAAAACGTAATAAAATCCCAAACAGACTTTTAAAGGGGAAACGAGGCGGCGGGGCAACCGGGGGGTTGGGGGGGGAGCCCCCAGCAAAGTGGGGGGTCCGGGGGCTTGCCCCCCCTTTTTTTTTTTCAATCTTGGGGCAATTTGGTGCGTTTTAGTGAGTTTTGGGGACACTTGAATCATTCTTTTTTTTTCTCGGCATGTTCGATGGAGGGGGTAGGGCGGGCGGGCCGTGAGGGGGAGGGGTTGCACATACCAAGGAAGGCAAGAAACGTGAAATTCACACGGCGCGCCAGTTTCAAATATAAAATAACGATTTTTTGTAAAAAAAAAAAAAAAAAAAAAAAAAATTAAAATTTTTTGAAAATTGAAAAATTCGTAAAATTGACAGGGCAATCGTAAAATCGTAAATGACTACCGTTTTTCGTAAATTTTACGAATAATTCGTAAAACTTGGCAGGTATGGGATGGTGACACAGACGAAGACGACCACGACGTGGGGGAACCCCTGCCCTCCCCATTCGCTTGTGGCTGGTTCTGACCAGCACAGGCCTGTCTTACGTTTCTCCCCTTGGAAAGAAGTATACATGGTGGTAACTCAAACTTATAGAAATTGTTTTATCTTGGAGGCCCAAATAATCTTAGCTGTTAAAGTGCCCTAAAACTTCTAATACTAATACCAAATCAATGCTGGGAGTGCTGATTACATCATCAGCAACAGACATCAAGGCAGCCTCCTTTAACTTCCATTTAGTATTAATTGAATGCTTCATGTAGAATGAAGAATCATTCCAGTTCACATAATGATGTTTGAACACAGATGTTCTAATAGCTTTGAAGAGCATACCTTACGCAATGTTATTGCGATGTTCCTCAACCTGACTTCTAGGGGTCTCTTAGTTTCTCCAATGTCACACACACAATGCCACACTGCCATGGTATTTAGTAGACCTACACAGCATTCTTTGCCAATCGTGAGGGCCAAAACCTTTCTTGAACTTTGTCTGGGTCGTGATCCATTGTGATTTGTGCATTTTCATATTATTACGCCAACCTTGTCTAAAATTGTGTTTCATGAATTAAGTTAAGTAAGGTGCCTACCTTACATCAGTAACGTGAAATTCACTATTGTTTAAAACTTTCAATACCCACCAAGTCCAACAGCTTGAAACTTGGCTCATGGCTTGATTGCTGGTCTATTACTATTTCTTTGGTTCAAAGTGTGGAAAAGGCCAACTGGCTAGTTTAGTTTAGATTGGAGAAGGGTTGACAGGTTGGGAAAGCTTAAAGAACATAAAAGCCCAGCCTGAAGGGCTGGGGGAGACCTTTCCACCTGCTGATGATGACTGCAGCTAATTTAAAGTTGTTTGTTACCTTAATCCACGACGCGTTTCGTCCTTCCGGGACTGTATGTTCTCTATTCTTTTCTAACTTGCATTTGTTTTAGTAAATAATATACTAATAAGTAATGATGATTATTGATTACAATTAATAAAGAAATAAGTATGATACTAATCATCATAACTCAGTTCCAACTATGTCGGGTTGAGTAGTGGTTTTCCACCATTATCTAGGGCTAGGGCATGTATGCTTGCCAGACTCGGTGTTTCTTCCTCATACTCTCTTCTGTCCTGTAATGTAATGTATGAGTAATGATGATTATTGATCATTATTATTAGGTACCTGTATGATAGCAATTGTCGTAAAGTTTGCTCCGACTGGGGCAATTGCTTTTAATTAATAACTATGTCCTCAAAGCGGGCTCATACAGCATAGGACTCGATTAGGGCGGAAGTGACGTTTTTTAAATGTCTGCTGTGGGAGAGCAGCACTGGGGCTGGTGTTATCATTAGTTTTGAGTCAAGTTTTGCTGAGAAACTGGATGTAGACACTGATTTTTATCGTCATTAAAAGGGACATTTTGAGCAAATTTTAGAAAAATTACTGCAACCATTGTTATAATAAAATCAAATAGGCCTATTAATTTTTAGTTTTGTACATTACTCGAATGTCACGTCTTTCCACGGAACAGTTTAATGGATAGATGACAGAGAGATAGGCCTCGCTTGATAGCCGTCACTTGTTTTTGTTTGTCCAATATTAGTATCCATGGTCCAAAGTAATCTGATGTTTGTCCGAAATTTCATTGTTGTAACGCAACAATCGATAGCCAAAACTAGAATCGTGTCCTATGCTATTAAAAACTCTCTAACAACATTAATAATAAATACGTATAAATGAAATAAATTAAAATAGATAAAAATAAACCTCTGTAAATATAAATAAATCCTGTACATGTAAAGTAAGTTCTACATAATAAGTACAAGGAACAGGTTGATCTACGAAGTAAGATAAAATAAGACAGTGCTCGTATAAAACAACTATTCATTTTACTAGTACCTATGTATGGTTACTTAACAAACATTGTTTATTTTTATGTGTCCAGGTAAGTAAGTTTTCATTGCCAAAACATGCCAAAACTTTTGATCACAGATGCCCATATAAAACTGCTCACTCATTGAATCTAAATCAACATAAGTATGATTAGGTAGGTACTGTTCACATTAAGATCATAGAGCTGAATTGAAGGCTTCACGTCAATACACGAAACAATAAATTATAAAATAAGATTACAGTGCTATTAATTTGATGAAACTTTTAGAGCAGATGAGGTTTAGTTGTAATAACTAATAACTCTATAACTAATAAATAATATATACTCTATTATTGCCTATACACTGCACTTCAATAAATAAATACCTAACAAGATTTTAAACAATATTTCCACGACTTATCAATCGACTTCCAGGTTTTATTACCCGTGGAGGACCAACTGGTAAGTGACAAGTCGTCGAAATATTGTTTAAAATCTTGTTATTTATTTATTAAAGTGCACAGTGTATAGTCCAATAGAGTTTACAACCAAGATTGCAGTGGTAATGGAATAGATAAAATTAGCACACTTTTAAAAACCTTTTAGCTAGTGGTATTCCATTCCATTAACTGCCACTTTTCATTTTTAGTCAAGTTTATTATTTATTTAACGTCTATCCTATTCAGTTATAAAGACTGATTAACAGAGGATAATTATAGGTGGAACCAGATAAGCTGTCGCACGTCAAGGTCAAGCGAGAGCACGGACGCCAACGTTGACAATTTACACACAACTGGCATTAGTGTTAAGTAGGGGTGTGGTCCCTTTCCACACCCATACTTAACATTAACTAGCCGTTTGGCATCTCCTATCTATCACAACTGGCATTAGGTAGGGCCTACCGTATTTGGTCATGTTATCGTGATATGTTATCACATAAATCAACATTTTATAAGCTGTGAATAAAGTAGTTCGTCCCACAGAGTCAGTATTTTAGCGAAATAATGATTTCAAGTAATCACGATTACGCAAGTGTTTTTTTGCCTTGTTGGTAATGGTGTGTCCAAAGTTCCAGCTGTTTATAATGCCAACCTCGCAGATGTGATGTCAATGTTTAGGAGCATCAAAATGTCTTGATTTTATTCGTAACTTCATAAATACTATATTTTTAGGATATATGGGCAAGGCTTGGCTTTAGAATAGTCGTGTTTTTCTCCGAAAGCATTTTAGAGACCGTTATTTTATTTACTTTTTGCCGATTCTGTGGCCATAGTGCGTGGACGACAGTGCTGCGATCCTCGGCGACCGCCACCTTATCTGGTTTCCACCTATAGATGAAATTAAGTAGGCCTGGCCTACATAAAGTTATTAAAACTAGTTTTGACTTTACAAGATTTTGATTTAACATAATTTCCATTTAGTTTGCATATTGAATCAACACTTTCAAACTTCTGCACTAGTTTTCAGATTTTGCATCAAGTTCTAATAGTACGATGTGAAGTAGTCAGTTGTGACATGATACTCAAATGGTTTATTTTAAGGCATTTCTAGGACTAGTGTACATCAGACGTGCATGCACATCACCAAAGAAGAAACCATCTAAAAATACTACAGCGCACATTATGTAAGTATCCGTATAACAGCTCATCAGTCATCACAACATGAACAGCACCTTCTGACTTTATCCTTGCACTATATTCACTTAGGTGTTGTCTCCATTAAAGAGCCTGGATCTTAATAGAGAAGCACTATTGTATGTCTGTGTTAAAAATTGATAGGACACACCGCCCTAGAAAAGGAGCGTTGCCACCGTCCAAAAGTATCTAACTGGATGTAGTCAAATCCATGTCAAGCAATTTAATATATTTTGTATTGGTTGTGATAGAATGACTATCGGCTAGGTTAGTGTTTGTGGTTGGGGAAAGAAGAAAGGAGACCAACAGCTTATCTTAAACGAGACGGGCAGCTGCGTGAAACTAGCTGGTTAACATAAATATTTATAAAACAAGATACACAATGTCGTAAGTTTCGGCCAACGCGGCCTTGGTCACCGACCATTAGAGAAGAACTAAATTTAAAAATATTTATAATATATTACAAGGCGCTGTTGAGGGCGAGGGCGAGTGAGGGTGGCGGTGGCACCTACTTTCTTCTTTCCCCAACCACAAACACTAATTTAATATATTATAATAGTTTGCATGAGGCATGAACCTACACCTCCTAATAATGATGTCTAATATAAAGATGTATACAACATATTATTATAACATGTATTGTCAATAAATAATACCTTACTTATCTGCAAATTTGTATTCAACATTGTTCTTTGTTTGATCCACGAGTTGATTCCGACGCTAAACCGAGGAAACTTCTTTATCGACTCTGGTTTGGCCCACTGACTTTGCAAGGAATTGTCTAGGAACCAACAAATTTGCCAGGCGGTGGAACCCAATAAATGTCTAAACGCGCTATGTATCATAAGATCAAGCGTCGTTAGTCTCCATGATGAATGATCCTATCTAAATGCATTTAGTCACACATTATTTCCTTTTAGTCATTCATTTGTTGCATTTGATTTGAATCTGATCACAGCCCAACCTGACCCTACGCTAGTATATGAGGGGCACTGCTGAGTGCTGAGACTACCTACGTTCCACCCATAACAGTGCTGCTAAACTGAAGTCTTGTCTCAACCTTCGTGAAAAGCATCGAACTTAGCAAGTAGGAGAAAGAAAACATTGGCTTTGCTTCAGACACCACGAACATGACGCTGTAACGCAAACCCGGTTCAGTCATGTTGGGTTTAGGTGGCAGGCGAGGGTTATCGTAGCGGACTCATTGGCTTGAATAGCACAAACACATGAAACATTCATTCTCTCACTTATTAAAACCTGAAGAATGTTGGATATTAGTACAGTAGTGTAATAGACAATAAGGGCAGAAAGGCATATGCTTAGATTGATGTTGTAAAATGTTCTTTTCCATATAGGGGGTGTATTCCCCAGAATTTTACTGTACTGGTGCCAGGCAGTCGCAGTAGTACAGGTAGTAGTACGTGCAGTAGTACTAGTAACCAGTTAAGTAGTAATTACAGTACGTGTAAGTAGTAAGTAGAGTGCTTAAGCTGATATGCTAAATTGCACAAGGGTAGGATAACTACATAGTGTGTCAGATACTATAATATAGCATGTTCAATATACGTACGTAATTCAGTGATCACAGTACAACTGAAAAGAGCATGTTCAAGTCTATATTATAGCACGTTCAATACAATACGTATGGCACTAGTTCGGGAATAGCAGTTCAATATGGCATCGCCACCTTACACCCCACAACAGAAGGTCTCGTCTGTATTAAAATGGATGCAAAATTAGGAGAACTTAAGATTTTTCCGATGAAAATTGGGATAATGTAGAAAGAAATAATTACGGTTTTTTGTATTCGTTTAAACTATAAAACGTATTATTTAAATCAGTGGGACAATGGGCCTACTAAAATGTGCAACTATGTCTTGAGTCAAATAAGGCATACAAATTTTTACAGTGTACTATGGCCTGTGGGACACGACGGTACCTTATAGTAGTGTGACTAGGCAGCTTAGTTTAGTTTACAAAATGTGCTAAACCTAAGTGTAAAACAGACTAGGTACATAAGTCTCCATCCATCGAGAGTGACTGAAACTATTGCGTCCCATCACCTTTCCCTCCGGATGTCTCCTGGCACTCGGCAGGAAGCTCCTGGAGTCGAGTTCTTCGGAGACGAACTCTCCGAGGCAGAAGGGTTAACTTCTTTGGAGCGGCGACAACAGCGTTGCCCGACAACGGTCTCAGCTAAAGAAGTAGACGGATTCGAGAACGTTCTCTAGTTGAAAGTCACCTTTAGGAGGAAGCTGAGTCAGCACCAGGTTCAGTCTCTTCTTCGTTTGGTCGGTTAGCGAGCCGTCGTTCTTCAGGTCCCTGGAACAAACACAACAAACAACCGTTGACAATACGAGTGGATACAGTTTAGATGATTCACACTCACACACATTGCCAGTGATAAGATGAGAGCAACGCCATTCAAAACCGCCTACCTTATAACCAGTACATGACTATTAGTATACACTAGCCTAGAAGTCTAAAATAAACTGACTAAGTTTTCATTTCATTTCATTTTTATTTGTGCAATTATTACAAAAACATTGTGTGGCACACGTCATAATAAATAATGTTCCAATGTGGAAAATAGCATAATATACAATTAAAACATCAATAACACAAGACATTAGATACGTACATAATACACGATCACCTCATTTAGCCTTGGCCTAAAGTTTGTCCACCTGTAGTAAAATACCTATCACATTTATACATATATATATATATACATTTAAAAATTAGTTATCACAATGGTTATCAGCATTTGCCAACATCGACAGAGTAAAATTCTTTTCTAATTAAAAATGCATGCAGTCTCCTCTTAAAAGTGCTATATTCACTGATAGTCTTGACATTCATTGGAAGAGCATTAAAAAAAGTTGCTCCTGCAAAGGTTGGCTCCTTTTTAAATGATTGCAGGTTATGAGCAAACACATGTACATCATTTTTTCTTCTGGTATTATATGAATGATGATGCAAATCCCCATTTCTAAACATTTCTGACTTATGAAATTTTACAAAGTTTATTGCTTTAAAGATGTACAAACTTGGGAGAGTTAGTAATCCCAGCGCTTCAAAATACTATAGTATTAGGGCTGTGCAATCATTCAAAATTCAAAGTGTGAACATTTGAACTTAAAACATCTAAAACTAAAAACAAACAAACATCTAAAGAACCAAGTTCAAGTTAGAAAAAAGTTTGGGTTTGGGCACCTGCCATGCATAACACAGCCACCGTTGGTTGTCAGTCAACAGTGAAGAATCCACAATACAAGTTCAAATAAACATAGCAGAATGAAGGAAAATCAAAGTATAGAAGAATTACCGGCTAGTTCAAGAAATAATTAAAATGTTATTGTAGGTTTCCAATTAGTAGAGAAGTAGGGCCATGTGATATGATATCAGTTGATGTTGTGACAAGTACTTACTTGTCCGCGTAGCTGTACTTCTGCACTAGGAAACGAGACAAGTCTTCTAGGATTGGCTGTGCATGAAGTGCGACAAACTGTTCCCTGCACACCTGGAAATACAAATCAAAGTATTACTTCAATATGGGCATAGAAATACAATATAACCTGTTTTATAGCGTTGTTTTTACTTTTATCATCTTTTAAGCCTTTTTCTCAACATATCAGATTCTTTCGTACATACGAATGTTTAGCCGAGTGTGATTTTTTCAACTGACTTTTTGTAGTATTAGGTTTAGGGGTACATTACATTTGTAATGATTGAAATTAACTACATTATTTTAGTACTACATTAAATTTGTACATTAACTAAAAAAAAAATTGTTTTAATTTTTCAATGACAAGAAAAGATTCAATATTTGTTTCTAGTTCACAACAGATGAAAAGTGCACTTTATACCACAGAAAATAAATAGAATCACCAGTAGCAGTAGGCCTATTTAAAAAAAGTTATATTGTGCCAGAGGTTCTGGGTTCGAGGCTCAACCTGGACCAGTTTACATTAGTTGCTCTCATATGACAAAAAGCAATGATTTTAGCAAAATATAATTGATACCTACCTTGTTCATGACTTCGACAGTGCTAGGATGGGTCCAGAAACAGTCGTGCACAGACACGAACGTGAGTCCTTTCCTCTCGCAGTAGAGGGATGTGAGCATCATGTGACTCGAGTCCAACGAGTGAATGAAGTTGGGAGGGAAGGCGTTCTTTTGTTTCATCACATTCGGCCGTCTAGAACAACAACCGTACCAACGTTAAACCAGCCAGAGCAGCAGAGCTGTTGGGAAACTCAGGCAAAGTTGTCGCAAGATGCAACAATTTCCACAATGTTAAATAGTGCATGTAATTTTTTTTAACCCATGCCAGAACTTGCATTTAACACTATTCTCTGCATGCAGCTGAGGGTGACAATACAAAAAGATCGTATGCTAACGGAGCACACTTTGGTGATCCTAGTCGCCCTTCTAAAAATACGTTAAAGTGGCTCATGCGAGTGTACCAGCGGACTCAAGAGTATAATATTATTATTCAGCTACAACTGATAAAATAGGGCCTACTTGGTATTTTTTGTATCAGAAAATGTTACCACTGTAATTTATTTTATCTCTGTAACCGAGTGGATGCGTCGAGAGAACTGCCGCCTCGAAAGTGTTTCATACCAAAGTAAACAGTACCGGTAATTGCGAACACATGCTATGTACAGACGTCAATTTCATTCAAGAAATATTGGCAGTAGGCTTTAAACGTATTAAAAGTCTCCTAATTGCCATCACAAAACTTTTATGCTCGTTTTAAGTCCGCGTGCATATCTTCTGGGCTGCGAAAGCATCCCTCTGGACCGGCGAGACACTGCGAGTGCTGCTGGCCCAATGGTTAGAGTACTCGCCTTCCACGCGAAAGGTCGCCGGTTCGAGTCCCGGTTGGGAAAACTTTTTTACTTTTTTTTACTCATCCCATCATTATTGTTCACTTGTTTCGATGACGGGTATGATTTTTATAACTTTTCATTGGAAATTACTCCCAGTCGTTCCCGTGGATTGCAGCTGTACCTAATCAAATCAATCGTAAGGCTCCTCAATCAAGGATGTGAGCCGCATCTTGTTCGTCTTGCTAACTCAGTGGGCATGTGGCATCCTCTTGATCCCTATTCTCTTTACTAGTCTGTAAGAAGTCGTGACCAGTGGTGATGCGGAACAGTGCAACTGATCTTCGTCTGTGATAATTTCCAGTTCAGCAATATTTTCCATTGAAAGGGATAACCAACGTTTTTTCAACTATTGCGATTTGTCTCTCCTGTATTAATAATTGTTCACTTCTGACTTTGACTACTAGTCTTTTAATATTTATGCAATATTAAAATATCAATGTGCAATGTCAATGTGCATAACGCCTCAATCGCCATCACCCTAGCCATGGTCCATGGTCTAATCAGTAAACACTAATAAGGAGTAATGAGTAATGACTAATGACAAAATGGTTGTTAAAAGTGGTTTTGACTATAAGAAGAGGTAATGAGAAATGGTGTTATAAAAACCCAAATTATGTTGTTTTTAAAAATAAAATAAAAACACGTTTTTTGCCATTTCATTAAAATGGTTAAAATCTAAAAATCTGTAACTTTCAAGAAGGGATGATATCGATTCCAAAAAGTTAGAATCTATCATTGTAACCCAAAAATCTATTCAGAATCGATTTCCAAGTAAAAATAAATATTTGTACGAGCAGTTATTTTATTTTGGTGGACTGTTGCCGCAGAGTCCGTGATATGCACCGTTATTTTGGCGGTCTATTTCCGTGGAGCCCGTGACGTCAAAATCGATGTACCGCCTATTGCACGTGTAACGTTCAGTCTGGACCGGCACCTCCACCAAATTTAACAAACATTCTGGACCAGCACCACCACCAACCAATTCAAACCATTCAATTTTGTTTGTTATTTCGCACTATACGCGAGATTTTGAGTTTTCAAAATTTGGTTTTTCCATCTCTTAATGATGTAATTCGTTGACAATATTAGTATTACATTTTTTTAGGCAATAAAATGGACATTTAAAAAATTTCGCAAATTACGTTATCACCATTTTTCACTACTACCTCCAACTATAAGTCGGCCTAATCTGTAACACACACTTGTCTGTCTAATAAGGGCCCGACTTACTCAAACATGTCCATCATACACTGCTCTGGCAGTTTGTTGCTGGTTTTAGGCACCGTCTCAGGCTTCTTGCTGAAGCGGTTGTACGGCTGAACGACCGGCAAGCCGAGAGGAGTAACCCACTCCACGTTCTGACCGCACACTTGCGAGATCAGGCGCGCACACTCGGTGAACCAGTCCTACAAGTACAAACACACATTCACAACAGGCTTAGCGTAGGTAGACTATAACTTTTCTGCGCTTAAACTCACACAATATAACGTAGGGTACAAATTTTAATTATATAAAGAAACTTAAGAGACATGGTTTTGGAGCTAATTTTATTGGATGAGCGAAGCGAAGACTTCAATTTCACTGACCCCCCAAAAAATTTAGCTCGGTTGTTTTTTTGTTTGTTTTTTTTTTTTTTTTTTTTTTTTGTCTGTTTGTTCGCACGATTCCGGGCAAACGGCATATGCGATCTTGATGAAAATTGAAGGGGACCTTCGAAATCTCTGAACTTAGACGTGCCACGTTTTTGGGTACAATCGAAGAAATATTTCTCATGAATATCGCACTTTTACGATTTTTTTCGATTTTTAGTGCGATATTTTCGAGACATTTGGGCTGATTCTGACCAAACGGGTAGGGCTACAACGTTCATATTTCACATGGACATTAAGGTAATGGTGATGTATTGCTTTCTGAAAGAAAAAGTTGGAAAAGTTAGTCAGAATCTATAGAAATAAAGCTTTTAATATAAGTTTTTTGACTTTTAGTGCGATATTTTCGTGCCATTTGGGCCAATTCTGACCAAACGGGTGGGCTACAACGTTCATATTATACATGGACATTAAGGTTATGGTGATGTAGTACCTTTTAAAAGAAAAAGTTGAAAAAGTTAGCCAGAATCCATAGAAATAAAGCTTTTAATATAAGTTTTTACGGTAAATAATACCAATTGACAGGTAACAAAAGAAATTTGACAACAATCACAATGCGTAGGTAGCAAAACAAAGCACTTGCAAAAGTAAAGATATCCCACGCAAACTAAAAACTTTAAAAAGCTCATCCATCAACGCGGCGGGACTTTAGCGTTTTCCTAGTTTTATTGATTTATTGTTGGCCTATATCTATCCTATTCAGTTCTAGGTGCCCGTTAGGGCGCCGCAGCCAAGCCGCGGTGCGCTACACACTCAGGCACCTTATACAGCAAGCAGAGTTGGGGTGATTTCGAGGTGTCACCCAGCCGTCATGAAACGTGATGTGAACTTGAAAACTATCAAAATCGAGGGGATTTAGGTGTCCGACAACACATGCCAAATTTGGTTGGGGTACGAGCATACCTTATTGGTGAAAAAATGACTTGAAACATGCTCAAAATCACTTTAAGGATGTTATGTTATTACTACTGGCTACTATTGGCTACTGTCTAATTCGTCAGTATCAATTGCCCAGCGATTCTCACCAAACGGGTGGGGCTACAACGTTCATATTTTACATGGACATTAAGGTAATAGTGATGTAATTCCCTTTGAAAGAAAAAGGTAAAAAAAATTGCTGGAAGGCTTCCAAATAAAGGTTTTAAAATAAGCCTTATACAGGCATACAATCAACAAGTAACTATAGTTACGTGATAATAATCGCCTACATTGTTTACAAAAGCAAGTCTTTGGACCACTATATTTTTTCATTCTATTGTTAATTGGTAATACCATAGCAATTAAATCGACTGATAAAATTATTATATTTTAACAAATAATTTTGCAATGAAACTTGAAAACGTAATGAGATCCCACACATAACAAAAACTTGTAAAAATACAGCCAAACCTTACACACTCAAAAGAAATGAGATCTAAAAAAAAGGGCCAAGCTCATCTACCCTTCCACATTTGCGCATTCTTAATTCATAAACGTACAGTGTCCCGTAACAACATCCTTGAAAAGCTTGGCAAAATAGAATTTGAATGACCATTAGGACATTAAAATTAATTAGAAAAAAAGAATTTGGATTAACTATCAGTATAACCTTTAAATTTATAGTTGAAAATTCTATTTTGCCAAGCTTTTCAATGATGTTGTTACGGGACACTGTACGTTTATGAATTAAGAATGCGCAAATGTGGAAGGGTAGATGAGCTTGGCCCTTTTTTTTAGATCTCATTTCTTTTGAGTGTGTAAGGTTTGGCTGTATTTTTACAAGTTTTTGTTATGTTAAAAATTACACTGAAAAAATAGTAGGCCTACATATTTGTGTACAAAAAGTTTGAGGAATGGGATATTATACACTAAACTCTCGTTACTTCCAACTCGGTTACTTTGAAAAATGCTTTATTTCGAACGAAAACATCGGTCCCGACGGTCAGTATAGGATTTAACAGTGTATTAGATTCGGTTTATTCGAAATTCGGTTTATTTCGTAATTCGAAAGAATATCTTGGCCTAACGGTCAATTTACGTGTGAAATAGTGTGGTTAATTCGAAGAACTTTTCCGAGAATTTTTCCGATGTTCGAATTCGGAAAATGTGTTTTGAACGGTCTGTAGTACGCCGCACGAAAACAAACCGATGGCTAGCGGCAGCGACAACAAAGGAGATGCGCACGCATCACGTGACTGGACTGGCGACCGGCCGCCGGCAGCTACTGCAGCCTGGCGACATCAACACAGCCGACGCGCCCGTGGCATTGCACAGTAGGCCTACCGGTACGTCTCAAGCTTTCACGACAGTTGCATCGCCAAGTGTTTGTTCCGTTGTTAGCCGACTACGTGTTTTGCGAGTGTTTGTTGTGAATTGTGACCATGCACAGTTTGGCGCCAGCTTCAACGACTACGTGAATGTGGACGAAGACATTGCAACTTCGGCCGTGGAGTTAGAGCCTGAAGACCAGCCTTCATATGAGTCGGAACCTGGGCCATCCGATAGGCCTAGGCTAGTACCAGCAGCCTATTAGCGACGATGAAGATGAACCCGACGAGATCGAGCGCCCTGCCCCTACCAGGCAAGAAGTCGGCAACGCGCTTGCTGTGTTGGAGGCCTACATCGCGACGAAGGATACCACAGAGCTGACCTTGGAGCAATTTGATGGACTTGCGAAATTCGTTCGGGAGACTTCGAGACAGAAGTTAGTGCAGAGGATGATGGGAGACTTTTTCCGACCTTCAAGTTCGACGTGAGGTAGGGCCTATGTGAATTTAAATCCAATCTTTCTTTAACAATGAAATTTATAGCTTTTCCTAGGCCTAGTGCTAACCACGGTTTTTCTTTCTACAGGAATGACACCTTCCTCGAGCCTAGCCTAGCCTACTGGTACACAAGCAACAAGATGTAAATAATGTAGGCCTACATATTAAATACTACTGTAGGCCTACATAGAACTGTAAATTTAGAAAAATGACATAGCCTTCAGCACAATATGTAAATGCAAATTAATTAATAAAATTTGTGTAGGTAACACATTTTTACTATCATAACTTGTGTCAGGTAATAACATTATTAGCCTTTTCCTAGCTCCTAGTTTAGCCTGTCTTTTATCCCTTAGACAGTTGTAAAATCACAAAAAAAACTAGGCCTAAGTACAAATCATTAAAATTTTTTTTTTTTTTTTTTTTTTTTGAAAATGTATGCTTAGTTCGAATTTTTTTATTTCGAAATGCCTTTTTTGGGGTCCCTTCAATTTCGAACTAACGAGGGTTTACTGTACTATGTAATAGAATACAACTATGGAAAAAAGGGCTTATAAACTAAAAACCATGGTATCCGAAAATACAAGTGATAGCAGAGATCCTAGTTGAAGACAAGGTCAAGTGATAATTTAATAGTTGAGGTTCTAATAAGTACGAAGTAGTGCAACGAACCATCCTTACCTGAATTTCTTTAGTGGAAGTGAACATTTCCTGCAAACAATCGAACGTTTTGCCAACAAGATATGTAGAGCTCGACCACACAAACTCTTTGGGGAAGTTTTCAATATCTGAAAACATATAAAAAAAAAAATGGTGCCCATCTTATGTCATTCTTATGTCATAGATAGAGGTAGTGAAAAATGGTGATAACGAAATTCGCGATTTTTTTTAAATATCCATTTTATTGCCTAAAATGTAATATTGTCGACGAATTACATCATTTAGAGATGAAAAAAACACATTTTGAAAACGCGAATTTCGCGAAATCTTGTGTATATATCGCGAAATAACGAACAAAATTGTATAAAACTGGTAAAAACGCAAATTAACTCGCGAAATTAGGCATTTTAGAGCTCAAAATGTGGGGGGATGGTGGAGGTGCTGGTCCAGAATTTTGGTGGAGGTGCCGGTCCAGACCGAAAATTACGCGCGCAGCGGGCGGTACATCGTTTCGTGACATCACGGGCTCCACGGAAATAGACCGCCAAAATAACGACACGATTCACGGACTCCGCGGCAATAGTCCACCAAAATAATGGTGCGTACAAATATTTATTTTTGCTTGGGAATCGATTTTAAATAGATTTGTTGGTCACAATGATAGATTCTAACTTATTGGAATTTGTCATCCCTACTTAAAAGGCTTAAAGGGATTTTTTTGATTTTCATTTCATTTAATTTAATTTAATTTTTTTATTTTTTTTTATTATTATAGGCCTATGTTTTTGACCATTTAAATGAAATCGCGAAAAACGCGAAATTTGGGTTTTATAAAACGAAATTTGGATTTTTATATCACCATTTCTCATTACCTCTAGTCATAGACCAACCCTAATATTTAGCCATGCTTCCCAGGTCCCTTTGTGTTTTAGGTTTTAAATTGAAAAATTCCACTGCCTTTTGTTGATGTTGTAAGGCTACATTCTTAAGTCATTAGAGAATATAATAGATAAAAATTTAGCTTTTAGCTTCAGAGATGTACCTAACGTTAACTTAATTTTCATGGTTCATATGTAATCGATGTACCTTTGAGCTGACGAGCGATCTGCAACCTAGCACCAAACCGTGTAACTCCGTATACAGTCGTCATCACCGTCTGTTTGATGACCTTCCTGCGAATGAAGCCGTCTAACACTTGGGCTACTAGGACGCCAGCTGCGGCATCCTTCTCTCTCTCTTGCTCCACCTGAAGCAAGCAACAACATCTTTAGATCCCCGTGAAATTCGAGATTGACGATAAAACCAAAATATGTGCAAATCATTTAATTTCACAAAATGACCATGAATTGATCATATGATATCTAAACCAGAAATTACCAAAATGAAATCATCGCAATACAATGAAATAGGTGTAAATAAAATAATATAATATGTAACACCAAAATTCCCAATAATAATGGTTTTAAAACAGAAAACACTTAGAATTATTGCCAAATTACGGTGTAATTTTTAACATTGTATGCAGTATTGTTTAATCAACAAAAAGGTGTTATAAAATAAAGTTCAGAAAAATGTTCAAATTTTGTCTAAGTAACTAAAACCAGTCTGAATATAATAGGCCAAAATGCAAACTTGTTTGATATGTGGCTAGAATAATATTAAGTGAGTTGTGAACAAATAAAAATTGCACATATATTATTTACAAGTTACCGTATTGTGCCAAATATAGGCCGACCCCTAACTTTTCTTGTTGAAATATTAAAAAAACATATGCAAATATTAGCTGGCAAGGGACTTTGAGACTTAAAATAATGAAAAAAGGGTAGGCTTATATTAAGGACAAAACAAAATGGTATTTCATGATAACCATAGATAAAACCGCTGAACTACAGCTTTAAAGTTCTCCAATTTCTCAAATTTGAAAAACAACATTCACTACAAAATAAAACCACATGAAGGACCTCTACTCAAAATATATTATTACTAGTTGCAGAAGTTGGCCACCCAGGCAATCTAAAAATTCCAGAATGTGTAATTTATTTATATTAGTAGTTTTACTGTTGACCCGAGCACAAACAACATTATTTATTAAAACACTTCATATGTTTCTCGTGCGGAGTCATGCCTAAGCTACTGTTTTGCAGTGCCCGAAGTATGACATCATACTCAGCTCTGATTCAGGCAGGGTCTTACCATGGCAGCCACCCGGCTGTAGACGTCTTGTGGGCGGACGGCGGGCGTGAGATTAACGCTCTCCCCTCCCACTCGGTCCCTTCCCAGCGCAGCGTAGTGCTGGAGTCCGTTGCAGGAGCCGTCCTGATGCACGGGGTAGTGACAGAGGTAGTTCTCGGGGTCGCCTGACTTGAGGGCCCGGTCTATCTCCATGCAGCAGGCCAGCGTCTGCCAGGCCTCCTCGGACTGCGCCCACCACATTCGGCCCTGCAAGGGAGGGTGGCCAAACTCAACATCAATGACTTTGTATCTAAACAACATTCTCTAAGTCACACACACACACACAACACTTACGGAGAGCGGGTTTTCAGCAGAGTCGAGGATCTCTGGCAGCATCTTGTCTGCGTAGATCAGCCTCTCCGAGACGGCTTCCTTCTTCTTCAGGCCGGTTAGGTTGACCAAGTGAACCTGGGGAACAACACACAAACACAAGGGATGGAAATAAATACATTGACTCTAGTAGGAATTATTTTGAGTGGCCCTACCTGAAACAGTTCAAGTTTTTAAGACGAGTTGTAACTGCATTTTCTGATATAAGACAATTTAAAAGAGATTTAAATAATATTTGTTTCCCGCCTTTCCCCCCGCCATTTTGAATAATTAATTACATTTAAATAATTACATGAACTATTTCAGCCAATAATATTTCATTTTATTGTTGTTATGACAATTTATCAGCCACGCGTAATAAATAATAACCAGTGTTTATTCTACGTTTTTTAATTTTGTGCGTACATCTCATCGGGGCTCAGTGGCCAGATGTGCTTACGTCATAGTGCACGTGTGCACACAGCACAGTGAACACACACATTTGAACTGTGAGATTGGAATTTATTATCGTTCTCTCCGCTACATAATCGGAACATTATCGGCAAGTGCGCCCGAACTCTGGTCATTCATTGACGTCATAACCTTTGAAATGTCGCCTATTCTTGTGCAACTCAGCCTGCGTGGATGTGCAGGAGTCCCATTAATTATGCGACACTTCAAATCTTGTATGTGATTGGTATGCATTGCCTAACCATTGAAGTCGTCCAGCTCTTCGATGCCGAGCAATAACTTTAATCTTGTGTGAGAGCGGAATTTGTTTCATCACCCAGCCTCCATCATACATTCCAGTATCCTGGGAATAACAACTTGGAGAAATATATATCTAAGTCGCAATACTTCCCCTCAATTGCCACCACTACTGCCTCATCAGTCATCACCATGGCAACCAAATGACGTCAATCAAATTAGGCCAATCAAAACGCTTAATTTCCCCCCCACTACGCACCAAAATCATCAGTCGAGATCAACGCGAACGGAGAGTGGAGATTCTTCTACACACTCGTCAGCTGCCTCTTCAAGCAGTCACCACGTCGTTCGATTTGGGACCCGATTCACGGAACCGTCGGAACGTCTTGGACTTTGAATTGGACTTGGAGATTGGAGAGATGGGCAACACATAGGCCTATCCATGGACTGATAGGCGAGCCAACTTGGATCTTTTGGAATTTGGATCTTTTGGACTTGGAATTGCAGGACGTCTCCGGAAAGAATCGCCGGCTTGACCCCTGGACCTGGTCAATATCTACAAATCTACAAATCGCGATAACACGGTAAAACAAACTTGCTATCTACGAACAAACTTTAAAAACTTTTATGAAATGGCTGGCTAGCTTTAAAACTAAATATCGAGAACTTTTAAGAACTTTTATTATTGAGAACTTTTATTATTGGTAGGGATGTGCGGGTAGTGGTTTTTGAACTCGGGTCGGGCTCGGGTCGGGTAATTGAAAGTACCCTCGGGCTCGGGTAATTGAAGTACCCTCGGGCTCGGGTCGGGCTCGGGTAGTGAACTTTTTTTTTTATTTGTGAATTCATTTTAAAAAAAAATCCTACAAAACAGTTTTGCATTGGTTGCAGGTAGCCACTCTGGGCTGTGTTGACACGAAGTACTTCCAAATCGGCATCTTATGAACTTTTGCTTGAGTAGCCCTAGGCCTAGGCCTAGTACAGTGAAACCCCGCTATTTTCGTTTTCCTGCATCAATCGTTCGTTATTCTCGGAAATAATATCGTAACGATCGTTTTCTAATATTTCCGATACGAAAACCCCAAGAAAAACCGATGCGATCGCGTATTTTTCTCTTCCGGCCGACGAAATCATGCGTTTGTACCAGCCATGCATCTGACAAAATCGCGCGTTTGCACCAGCCTTTCGGTCTGACTCCGCCCAACGCTCTGCTGCGCGCAACGATGCGCACTAGATCGGACTTCTAGATGAATTGCAACTTTGTTCTAGGCCTGCCGCCTAGGCATTAGACAATGTTTATTAGCGTTGTTTCTTTTTCACCATTCGCCTACGTACGTAATATTCAACTTGCTTTATGCCGTTATTAGCGTTGAATAGCCAGAAGACGAGTAATGACGGTCAGTAGGGCCTATTACTCCAGCGGGGACAGCGCCGGAAGAGCCAAGGACACAGCATCATAGCATAGCCGCGCCCACGTCGTAGCGATTGGTCCGCTCCGACGTCAGCTGTTCGTTTGGCGTGTGAGCGGGAGGTTTAAAAGGAGCAGATTGGCGTGTTTCTTTATTACTTCTACCCGACCCGACTTTTTTGGGTAGGAATTGACGGCCCGACCCGAGGTCGGGTAATTTTACCTACCCGAAAATTACCCGTTTTTCGGGTACCCGCACATCCCTAATTATTGGGAACTTTTGAGAATTTGATAACATGTTTTTGTAATTGTAAATGTAACATATTGATTTGATTCATTATAATTAATTGTATTTTGAAACTGGTTTTGTTAATTTGTGTTAACCTTTCGTTGTCTGTCAGTCCCACTCAATATTTTATTTCAGTTTTCTCTTAAATTAAATTTCTACAGTTGATACCACTGCCTACTGACTTGAGCTAGACCGGCGCGCTTATAAGGTTGGTAAACCTGTATACTTGATTTTATTTTGACAGCTGAGCTGTTTTGTTGAGAGTGAATTTGCTTGCTTGTTTTCGATTTTGGATAAACTAAAGTAGTTTTTGTCGTGTTTTATTTGTGTAAAAGGGCAAAATAGTGACAGAGTGTATTATTGCCACAATGTCAATAGCCTAATGAATGGACAGGATATGTTTTAAATAATATATTTCTGTCTCGAACCCAGAGAAAGCATTTTTCTATGGGTCCAATGTTCTTGGACTGGACTGGGGTTGTTCAAAAGCAGGTTCAGCTTGGGTTTAGCTTAATGATAATAGGCCTATATTATAGATTATAGTCTACCCTAAAATACAATATTTAAAAAAATTACAAATGCAATCAACATATCGATACCAAATACTCTAAAAACTTCAATATTAATATAATATGGTGTACTCCCCAAAATTATCACAGGCGGACGTGGCATACAAAAAAACTGGTGGTAAGGGTTGGTACTAGAGCCGAGCACAGTCACTGTCGCCAGCCGTAAGATACCGGTAATTATCATCTACACTAATAAACTACAACAAATAAATTGGTAGTACTGGCGCTGGTGGCGAGTCGGGATGGAACTTCCTTGAAATCGTTCGCCCATATCTCCCTTGAGTAGACCGTATTAAGCAAAGCTATTCCAATATGGCCTATGTTATCTGATGCTGGCAGTTAAAATATCAACGACTATCCTATTCTACATAGAACATAAGGATGTTATTAAATATGGTTTGGGATACACGCACAGAATGTGTAGGTGTCGTTCAGTACAATACAACTCACCTTGAGCCAGTCCAGCCCACGCGGTCCTAGCTTCTCTCCCTTGGCAAAGCAGAGGATGGAGCGAGCCATGTCAGAGCCCAGGTGGTTCAGGTGAGGGGGGCACGGGTACACACGCCCTCTGAAGTCCATGTTGTGCGGAAGCCAGAAGGTGCGATCACGGAGCTGTGGACAACCATACGCTCATACAGGCTCTATACTTACAGGAGAGCCTAAAACCTTGGATTTAATGACAAAAGTCTACAAAACTAAAAAAATTAATTACAATCTGACAAACGGAAACCTTCTAGTACGTAGTGGGTTCTTGATACACATTTGAATTAACTTGAGATCAATTTGGATTTAATTAAAGAGGTTTTCTGTTGTTATGTTGTGCACATTTATTATTAACTATCAAGTATATTAATGGAACTAAGTTCATATTTCTTAAAAAGCACAAGCAAGAGACTAAGTTCTTGTTTTGACAAATAGACTTAACTTGGTACTTTAATGTGGGGAACTTGATCAGGACTGGATGATCAATGAGGTTGAAAGAGCAACATACGTGGTTGGCCAGGGACAGTCTGTAGAGGGCGTCACACCACAGGCTGTACATCTCCGCCTTGCGCCTCCGCATCACCGTGCGGTTGCGGTACGCCTGGAAGCGCTCCGTCTTGGACATGTCTGGGGAGACAAAGTCAGGCGCCGGGCACGCGGAGGGGGGCTCGGGGATGTCCAGGCGCATAGACCCCCCGCTGTTGAACACCTCGATAACCACGTCCAACACCTAGTGCACGAACCAATACATTAAGATGGCGGCCATCTTACTTGGAGAAATGTATTGTATTTATGCGAGTATAGGCCCCAGGAATATTTAAAATTATCAAGTCCAAAAAGTTCAAAAATACTTCGGAACAACATTTAGATGTGTAGGCGCTACTCGATCTGTCTTTCTTGAACTATATCTTCAAATCACCAATTGGCTTGTTCACTGCGACTTTTACTCACCACGCTGCGCTATTGTACTAACCCCCCACCGCCGTCTGGATGCCTGTAAAGGCGGATGTAGAGTGTAGACGGCGGTGATAGCCCAACTTGCGGGTTTCATGGCTGCTCATAGCTGTCAGCAGCCTACTGTTTTTACTGTCAGTTTGCATAGTTTTATGTTGAAAGCAAATGCCCAATTGCTGTGTGTATTCGTGTAAGGAGAGAGGAGGGTACTTCTATACCTGGGGGGGTCCAACTTTTTACAAGCTATACGTCCGCCATCCTGGCGGACGTATAGACGTGGAACGGAAAGGATTTCGGGTGCGCTCTTATCGATTGTATCCTAGAACTAGCGCGGCGCACTGTAGCCAGCGAAAAGTTCGGCTAACCTAGCGAAAATAGTTGTTAAATATAAGTTGGACCCCCCCAGGTATAGAAGTGCCGAGAGGAGGGCATACCGTCGTGTTTATTACTACAAATAAATACAATCACACATAATATACTGACAATTGTGTCTTTATTCGGCCTCCTGTCTACGTAACCTCTCTCATGTCAACAAATCAACACTGGCTAGGCCTAAGCCCTAGGCTTTGCTGAGGCGTATGCAAGTAGGGCCTAGGCCTATACTTGCTAATTTATAATACCATGATATTGATATGCCTAGGTCTACATCTAATGCTGAAGAAAAGCCTAGGCCCTAGTCCTTAGTAGCCTTATTCCAAGTAGGCCTAGGTCTAATCTCAATAACAGTGCTAGGCCCCAGGTTTAGACATCAACGGCGCCATGTGCTTTCAGCTCTTATTTTAATTTTCCTATCGTTCACGTTTTCATTGTTTAAAAGTTTAAACAAACAAAATATGCTATTGAATAAAATTACTTGAAATAGGCCGTACGACTACTTACGTAAAACCATTGATTAAAGAAGGAATGGTAAAACCATAGGGTAAAACAATACGTAAACAAACAATCGAGGAAGCATACAGATTTGACAATGCAGAGCCTGCTATACATAGTTTATTTCAAACACCGCCACGGTCTTAGGGCAGGGTCCACTAGATACCTAACAAGCAGCTCGGAATAAGTATCTAGTGGACCCTGGTTTTGGGGGTTAGTGCAGTGGCGCGATCTGCGTGGAGCTTTGCGTGAACAAGCCAATTGGCAGAGTTTTAAAATAATAATAAATGTTGTGAAGGGTTCTGATGTGTAGGATGATTGAGGATTAAAGACGAGGCAACATTACAAAGCAAGGTGTGTTTATTGACTGGTCTGCCCTAGGCCTTGCCAAATGCACGGCCTCTCTCTACAACTCCAGGCGGAAGGACACCTTACAAGGCGGTGCCTTTATAATGTACACACAATGCACAGGCGGTGTACATATGACATCTGTCACATCTCCCTTTTTCACCAGAACAACAGTAGTTTAATATTACCTAATTATTATATTTCTTAAATGTTATTATTCATTAACAAAACAACAAAAGTTATACAAAACATAGTTATTATAATTATTAATTAACAAAACAACTGAAATTAAATTAATGCTCAAACTTCTTGGGCTTTCTGATCTCTCTACCAGCTCGTGTAACATAGCCTTTATTACTAGTAGTACTAGTAGTATTAGGGATTGTAGTAGTGGCTCTATTAGTGCTATCTTGAGCAGAAGAAGTAGATGGTTTAACTGTTTCACCTTCTTCCTCATCCCTTATTATTAAAGGCTCATGTAGTGACTTTCTCAAATGGGACGAGTTAGGTCTTACCACATTACCTTTATTATTTATCACATTGTATGACCTCGGTGATTCATGTTTTTCAATTACCTTTCCTGCTTCCCACTGTTTGTTATTAACATTTCTAATTACTATGTTGTCACCTGGCTGAAAATCAGGTCTATTGATAGCGGACTTATCATAAGTAAATTTTTTGACAATTTGTTTACTTATTAACACAGGTTTGACATTATGAGTTTGTGGAACCAATAAAGATTTAACAATAGGTAATTTTAGTTCGGGTCATTCTTGACATTAATATCTGAGTAGGAGAAACATTCATTCCTGAAACAGGTAAGTTTCGATACTCTAAAAGAGCAGTGTACAAGTCAGTGTTTTCATGATCGGTCTTTTTGAGGATTGACTTTGCTATACCCACAGCTTTTTCCGCAAGTCCGTTTGACTTTGGGTATAATGGGCTTGACGTCACGATTTCAAAACACCAATTTCTTGCAAACTCTCTACACTTATAACTATTGAATGGCATATTATCACAAATTAGTTTTGATGGGATGCCATGTACACTGAAAATTTTCTTCAATTTTCTAATGATTTCACTTGAGGTTTTATTTTTAATTTGAACTATATCCAACCACTTGGAAAAGTAATCCATTAAAGCAAAATAGTTAAATAACTTTCCCTTTGTAGTCAAATATGTCTATAGCTATTTTTTCGAACGGTAGATTGGGAACTTCATGTGGTATGAGCTTTTCTTTAATATTTGCTCTCTTAAATGTTTCACATACTTTACATTTTTCTATGTAGTTATCTACATCAATGCTAAGAGTAGGCCAATAGAACAGTTGTCTTAAACCTACTTTTGGTTTTCTCAATGCCAAAATGAGGTAGCATTCCGTTATGAAAGTGAACATCATCTTGTTTCCCCAGTATAATTTTACATTTTCGCTAACTTCTAGCTTTGAATTAGGCCATCCACTCAATGAATACTTGACTATGTCATTTAAACTAGCATCATTTTCTGTTGCTTCTTGAAACTGAGCTATCCTCGTTCACTCATAGCTACTTCCGTGTCTAGACTATGAACCATGTCACATAAGTAATCATCATTAGTTTCATTTTCATTTATAGGCAAATAAGAACGAGATAATAGATCGGCAATGATCATCTTTTTACCTGGTAGATACTCAACATTCAACTTATACTTAAGCAATCTAAGTTTTAATCTTTGCAACCGGGGAGTTATCTTATGTACGTCTTTGGTAATGATCGACACAATAGGTTTATGGTCGGTCTGCACTGTAACTTGTTTTACCATACACGAATTGATGAAACTTGTCAAAGGCAAAGCATATCGCAATGAATTCCTTTTCTATTTGAGGAAAACGTTTTTGAGCATCTGTTAAACTTTTAGATACAAATGACACTGGTTGACAATTTTGTAGAAGACAAGCTCCTAGCCCATTTTGTGAGCTCAGCTTGTATTACTATTGGCAGTTTAGAATCAAACAACCTTAACGTTGGTGCTTTTGACAATTTATCCTTTAGCACATTGAATGCTTTCGAATGTTCAGGACCCCATAGCCACAAAACATTCTTTTTAGTGAGATTTCTTAGTGGACTACTTATCTCAGATACGTTTGGTATGAACCTAGACAAATAGTTAATCATTCCTAAGAATTTTAATAATTCTTGCTTACTGCTGGGCTCACTTAGTTTCACAATCGTTTCAACTTGCAAAGGATCGGGTTTTACTCCATGTTCATTAAATATGAACCCTACATACTTAACTTCTTTGACTTTATACTGTAGTTTTTCACGGTTAAACTTAACGTTATATTTTCTAGCCCTTTCTGTTACCTTTTCCATGATTAAGTCATGTTCTTCCTCATCACTGGCTCCAATGATAAAATCATCAAAATACACATGAACATTATCTATATCACCAAATATCTTTGTGTTAAGTCTTTGAAAAACTTCCGGCGAAGTCGACAAACCAAATGGAAGCCTTAGGAATTTATATTTACCTAGGGGGCTTATGAATGTAGTCAAGTCAGAACTATTAGAAGTTAACTTTACGTGGTGAAAACCATTTTTCATGTCAATGACAGTGAAAATTTTCTTACCCGTGAGTTTTGCACACAACTCATCGACAGTCGGTATTTGAAATTTTTCTTCCTTGACATTCTGATTTAAATGTTTAGGATCAAGGCAAATTCTCAATGACTTATCAGGCTTTTCCACTATTACAATGTTGTTAACCCAATCAGTTGGGTATTCAACCTGTTGAATGATGTTGTTCTTTTCAAGATCATCCAATGTTTCCTTAAGTTTAACTTTTATTACTTCCGGCACTCTACGACATGAATTTATTACTGGTATAGCATTATCTTTCAATACTATCTCATACTCATCAGGATATTCACCAATTCCTGTGAATATATCAGAGTTATTGTTCAAGAAACTGTCTTTGGTTTCAAACTGTTTTAACTTGAATGCAATGCAATTTCAATACTCTCTGGAGTAGGCCTATGATATGTAGCTTTAACAGAATCTAGTCTACAAACTAAACCTAATTTATCACATGCATTTACTCCTAGTATGGGCATACTGGCAGTATTCATAATAATGAATTTTATAGGCCATATTTTCCTTCGGACTATACAATTTAGGATCACATACCCTTCAGGTTTCAATTTACAGCTACTATATGTAACAATTGTTAAACCTGCTGGTTGAATTTTAGGTACATTTTTACCAAAAATCAATTGATTTAAATACATTTAGTGGGAGAACATTACAATCAGCTCCGGTATCAAGTTTAAATTCAATGTTCTTACCCTGTATTATTAGAAGTTCTTTCCACGTAGGCCTAGGTCTCGGCTTAGGATCCCCATTCATATTAAATGAATCAATGTACATATTGCCATCACATTGTAGCTCACCTACTTTCATTGGTGGTCCACCTTCTTGACTTGAATCGTCCACTTTTACATCCTACGGCAAAATGATTTTTCTGTCCACACTTATTGCACAGCTTTCCGAATGCGAAACACTTCCTTTTCAGATGGTTTCTTCCACATTTCTTGCAGTCATAGGGAACCATAGAGTCTTCTTGGGAGTAGGGCACTCTCTTCTTAAACTTGTTGAAGCTCTTGGACATGCTGTTGACCATTGAAACACCGGGTCTCAGCATTCGTTGTTGGGTCTTGCTGATCTCCGCTGCTCGACACAACTCCGTAGCTCTCTCAAGACTCAGATCACCATCCCTTAATAGTCTCTGTTGCAATCCTTCATCATTAATTGCAATTATGATCCTATCCCGCGTCAACGATTCTTCTTCTAATGCAAAGTTACAGGACTTGGCTAGCTTCTTTAAATCATTCAGAAAGGAATCAAATGGCTCATTTTCTTGTTGAACCCTAGTAAAGAATTTATATCGTTCTATTACTACATTAACCCTGGGTTTTAGGTAGTCTTCAAAGGCTTTAAATACTTCATCCAACTTAACTGTTTTGATATTTAATTCAAAGTTGTTGAATACTTCCATTGCTCGTGGCCAATGCTATTGAGACACATGGCAACTTTTATTTTTTCAGTCTTTTCTTCATTGCCTGACGCCGTTAAATATATTGCAAATCTTTGCTTAAAGCTTTTTAAAATTGTTCATTGCGTTTCTGTTAGGTCTAACCCAATCGGCGGTCTGAACGATTCCATTTTAACATCAGCCTCGTGTCACTTTTGAGGTTAAATTTTGAGGTTATGTTTCACGAAATGACACGAATTATTAAGTTTTTCTTTACAAAACATTTACTTACTTCCATGGCTGATGCATCCCACTCTGTGACACCATGTGAAGGGTTCTGATGTGTAGGATGATTGAGGATTAAAGACGAGGCAACATTACAAAGCAAGGTGTGTTTATTGACTGGTCTGCCCTAGGCCTTGCCAGATGCACGGCCTCTCTCTACAACTCCAGGCGGAAGGACACCTTACAAGGCGGTGCCTTTATAATGTACACACAATGCACAGGCGGTGTACATATGACATCTGTCACAAATGTTAAATAAAATAACACATTGTGACATTTACAACAACTACAAGGGAGAAAAAATAACATTAAAACTGTTTTCAACCACTGGAATCGAGTCTAGCATCCGTCAGTGCTTACCGGCTGATTGACCGTCCACGGCACGGCGCCCAGTTGGTTGAGTGAATCCAGCGCTGGGTACAGCTGGGGCGCGGGAGTCTGCAGCAGCCGTTGCCACTGCTGCATGGCTTGCTGGGGTAATCTGATGAGGTTGGCCTTGGCAACGATGTAGCCACCACTCGTCACGGAGGACCACGGCAGAGGGGGCGACAACATGGGGACGTTCGTTACCTGAAGGTGCAAGAGAATAACTTGTTGACGTATAGTGAAGAGGGGTGAAACAAGTACAGAATCAAGGTGTAAGGAGCATGTTTTTCTTTGACTACTATATTATCGTAATCTAAGCTAAAAACTTTCATGCATGTAGCCTTTTTTATTTGTTAAAGCATGACAAAATATGCAATATAAATCCTGTAATGACCTAAGAAGATGTAATATGCAATCTTTATGTAACAGCTTTAACACGATCACAATCAAAAATATCAATCCATGGCCCTAATGACCTTGAACACTGCAAGTAGATCCTTCCCTAAAAAGTAAAAACCATTGTTATTCAGGTTACCTAATTTGTAATAAAATAACTAGTAACTAATAATTAACCAGACTTTGATAATTTTGACAAGGATTATGATTTGTATGCAAGTTGATCACTGAATTCTCTATTCTAGGTACTTACAGCCGTGGAATGGTTTTATCACGTACGTACACAACGTGTTTTGTTTTCTCACTTATAATTATTGGAAATTTATAGCCCTAGATAGAACCTGAGAACGAAAACTCTGTCAGGATCGTAGTTACCTAGTCAATAGAAACATTAGCTCAGAACCTTGGACAGACCAGCCGCGAGCACGTGGCGGGTAGCAGCTTACCTCGAAGACTAGCTCCTCCGGAGCCGATCCTCGGTAGAGACGGGACAGGATCGGGTGGGGCTTCATCTCTTCCTTCAGGACTCTACCTTGGGTGCGGAACAACGTGTAGAAGGCCGGAAGAAGGTGCCTGCAATACAGAGTAGTGTGTCATTAGCTTTCAGAAGGACCAGGGCCGACTTATTCATTTAGGGGTTTGAGAAAAAGTAAATTTTGTTCTAGTTTGTGTTCAGGAAACATTTTTGGAAGCAGTTTTATTCTTCAAGTGCAAAATCATGATGATTGTCACCATCATGATTTACTAGTGAGGTGATGAGAACATGACATTTAATAATTAGCAGGTACCTGACTGACCCTAAGTAGTTTCAATTAAATGATTTTCAATTTCAAGGTTTGTTAGACATTTCATTTTTCATATTTTGTTTAATTTCATTTTCATATTTTGGTGGTAAGGAATTTTACTTCAGGAATCAATTTCTTGAAGCCATTGAAAGTTACCTCTAGTTCACATAAATGTATTAATTGTAAATTGTAATGCACATAAATACATTAAATGGAAAAACCTAACCTGAATTTGAAGCCCTACATGCTGCATCTCACAACCTGCCCTTCAACGAATGCTACCAGGCCAGTGTGAGAGCCCTACCTGCCCACTGCAATGAACATGAAGTGAGGAGGTGGGAGCTGGCTCACCTGTGGATTACCAACTCGAGGCTTCCCCCTAACCTCAACATCCGTTAGGGTGTACTCCACTGCTCCCCCCCCCCCCGCTCCTAGTTCTCCTGCACTCCACCCCCACCCAACAGCGCCACTGGCGTGTCTTGTAAATAACTGTATATATCTGTACAAACCTAGTTTAGTTAACTCTCCGCTCTCGTCGAGTGAGCAAGGCCCTGTTTGGCCAAAACAGTTTCGACGTTTTCTTGTATTATGTTTATTTATTTGTGTCTTTCTTCTACGAGACCCCTGCAGTCACCGACCAGGTAAGCTGTTGGGTTCCCTTTCCACACCCCTACTTAACAATAACCTGAATTACAGTAAGAGCCAGTAATAAGTAGAGTAAATAAAATTCAGTGGCACACTCACTTGTTTTTACTATTTGTCTTGGTGATATTAACGTCTATCTTGATATCTCGCATTATAATGTTGTACATGAACTTGCCAACACCAACGAGGACAGAGTACGGCCATTGTTTTTCATTTTCCTCCAGATTCTGAAACAAGAGGACAGTAACATACATAATCCAAATTTGAAATTATTACCAGTAGGCCCGGTAGCAAACCAGATTTAGCAGCTTTAAAACAAAGTTCAATAATATGAACGTGTGAATGTGAGACAGGAGATCAATATATGAAATGTACGGGTCCTAATAGTCACATGGGCTAACTGAAAACAGGAACCAAAGTTAAAATTCCCTAGATGAGTTTATCTTATTTGGAAAGTTCTGAAATCAGTGAGACCGGCTTGCACCGCCCATCTTAATTCAGAGGTGTATGACAAGTGTCACTACTCACAACGCTGGGTCCCTGCTGGCTGGCGTGGACGAGACGCTGCCACTGTTGCCTCGTGTTGCTGCTGGCGCCTCGACCTCTGCCGCCGTCCACGTACCAGTCGCAGTACTCGTCGTACAGTCGCTCCACTTTGTCCATTATACCAGAGTTGATCTTGTACTTTATCAGGTACCTGCAGAACACAAGTCATCTAGCTCACATACTGGCTGCAATATGCAGCAAACTGGTACCAAGGTCAATCCAAGAGATGTTAAGATCTTTTAAATGAAATGCACACTGCAAAATTACTACAACCTGATGTTGCTGTTTGTAGCGATAGAAAATGGTGTACATCCCAGTACTTGAGGCCAATCAGCTTTAAGCAACTTTAGAATTAGCGTCGTATCCACATGTTTAAAAGGAATAGGAAGAAACTCAATATACAGCTAAGAAGCCTATTAACCTGGTGATGATGACTGTGCAGCTACTATTTAGTTAACCTTAAACCCCGACGAGTTTCCTCCCATTGCGACTCACCAGTCGGTTGGGGTCGACTAACAATTAGCTACAAGGTAGCCTACTAATACGTTCACAAGAAAACCAAAGATTGTCAGATCCTAAAACCACCGACGCTGCAGAGTGCTAATACTAGGCCTACTGAACTTCTAGTCCACTAGTCTCACTTAGGAGATGGATTTCTGAAATTAGATTTTATTTGGAATACTTTCCGTGGTATAAACAAATGCTAGCAGCTTATTTCTCGACCTCCCTATTGTTCTTTCTGCCAAAAAAATCACCAGTACCACACTTAACCCTTTCGGCCCGCCGCCCGACAGTACCATATGGACCCGTAATAATGTTTTTAAATTTTAATCTGGTTAAATAAATAATAGTTTTTTTCAATTTGACCCCAATGTTCATTTTATTTTGTATTAAAAAATAAATACCGTACCTTTTTTCCCTATTCCAATAGGACAAAAAGTGAATTATTTAGAAAAGATTGAAAATCCTATATCTGTAATAATAAGGCTAAAAATGGAAAAAATTTGGTTTGTCCCGGAAATGTAATAAACCTCTAGTATCGCTACTAGGAAAACGCCAAAGTCATTGTTAGACAAGTGAGTGATCCATGTGACGAGTACCCGGTAGCATTCCCTTGCATCCCTCTCTACCTAAGGTCGAATCGAGCATGGATCTTTCCTCCCTAGTCTATCATAGGCTAGAGTGGCGCATTATGGTCTTACAGTTGACGCACCCTTATACCAACTAAACTCAAAAGTCAAAACCCTATAATTTATACAGATATATCAATCAACTTATATGTAAATGCTCCCGGGTAGCCTACTTAACACATCGGGAAAGATTTGCCAATTTGTGGACTGTATTTTAAAAACTATAGAACAAAATTTGAAATGCATAGCCTACAATACAATGGAAAACATAGCCAGTAAGAAATACGTGTAAAGATTGCAAGGTTTACTCGATCTCCCAGATTTGGGGGTACCTTGAGCTTGTAAGATTTGATACACCTTGGTCACTGCATGCAATTTTCACAGCTTGACAAAAAACAAATAAAAAATTATCTTTAAAAACAAAACCATTGTTGTTAAATTAAATCCTACACATTTGCAGCCAATTTTTCAATTTATTATTTCTTGTAGGTTTTTTGCAATGGATCTAGCTGATTTTGTTAGCAGTTCTCAGTTAACTCGTACCGGATGTCTGTTTAAAATTTCAGCGCAATTTATACAGCGATTCGGATGATTTTTATTGTACACACACACGTAGAATCACAGAAGTGCTGTTTGATTTGAATTGTAGACCTAGTCGCTGCGCTCCCTCGTCTTGTGATACAGAAAATTCAAAATATGCAAACAAATTCAGGAAAAAACTAGTTTTAGGAATGTATTTCAAATTATAAATTTAACTTATATAGTGAAGCTTTTAAAACTGTGCCACTAGAAAAACTTGCAATCACTCAGGTCTAGCATCAAAACCCTTAAAAGCGGGCAACAGTGGCAGTATATAATTGGCGTCAAGAATAGCCATTCACAACTCAGAACTCACATCACTTAGCACAATATTATTAGATAGGGGTATGCCTACACATAGGAACTAGGCCTACCTAATTTTTAAAAAGATTTCAAAAAAATATATGTGCCTAGGCCTTACGTATTAGTTGAACAAATCTGCCTATTTAGTTTATTTAGTTTATTCAAACTAAATTAAGATTTTAATTTCTGAAACAATAGGCCTGCCTTGTCCGATGTCTGACTCACCTGGCTCTGACCTGGTTCCCCAGCTCCCGGTGTAACTGGCTGGTGGTGGGACTGTACGTCTCGGATCCCTCCGCCAGCTTGCGGATCTCCTGCATGATGATGTCCGTGTACTGTTGGGGGTCCAGCACCTTCAGGTATGGATACAAGTTGATGTGGCGGAACGTCTTGAAGCTCTGGTGCTGAGCTCGCAGCGCGTTCAGATCCCGTTGGAATGATTCCATTATAGTTTTCTTCCACCCGGATTGGGTCTCTTCCAGTTTGGAACGCTGCAGGAGTGGATTTCAATATGCCGGGTCAACGGAAATACATTAACTCGTGAATACTAAGTCAACTAGAAGCTACTCAACACCGCTAGTTACCATACAAACACACAGTAAATATGGGCAAAGACTGAGTAGGCCCCTACATTCTAGACACTAGGCTAGGTGTGCACTTTCATGGTGCTCAAAGTTTTAGTCTTAATGATGGCCAATGGAAATCACAACATGCCACACAAACATATCTTGGGCAATGTTTTGAAATGAGAAGTCAGAGATAGAATTGTAGGTAAGTATTGTAACCTTTTGGTCTGATATGAGACAATTTCAAAGATATTTAAATATTAATTTGTTCCCGCCTTTCAAATTGTATAATTATTTTGAATAATTAATTACATTTAAATAATTATATGAACTATTTCAGCCAATAATATTTCATTTTATTGTGTTATGACAATTTATCAGCCACGCGTAATAAATAATGACTAGTGTTTGTGCTTCGTATCCGCGTCGTCATGGCCATGGCCAGCTGCGGTGATTACGTAATCGCTGTCTGTATGAACTGTGAGAATGGAATGTTTTCTCGTTCACTGCGCTACATTATCGGCAAGTGCACTCGAACTCTGGTCATTCAGTGACGTCACACATAGCTTGTGGAGTGTGGAAACATTACTTTCATCAACATTTGCGCAACACAACTTGCACGTGCGTGCATAAATCTCCCGACGGAATGACAGTCCCGGGTGACTTGTGTGTGATTGCTATGCATCTTTTGAATGGTTGGTATCAATAAACTATCTGAGTTTCATCATGCAACTACGTCACGTTTTTAGAACCGTGGGACCGAAAACATACCCCCACTTCTGCCTAATCACCAGGGCGTAATAGACTAAGCCAATTACAACACTCAATTTCCGTGACTACGTCACAGAATCTTCAGTCGAAATGAACGCGAGCAGAGAAGGCTGATGCTTCAAAAACACACTTACTTGGTCTCTCGAGGAGACTTCACGTCCGGGTTGGAGCAGATCAACCAGGATACAAGGGAACGTCTGGAACTTGGAACGTCTTGGACTTGGAGATTTTCTTCGATCGTTTGGATTTTGGAACTTGGAACGTGGGCGAGAACTTGGGCGAGAATTTGGAACTTCGATCGTTTGGATTTTTGGAACTTGGAACGTGGGCGAGAACTTGGGCGAGAATTTGGAACTTGGAACGGGGGCGAGAACTTGACCCCTGGACCTGGTCAATATCTACAAATCTACGAATCGCGATAACACGGTAAAACAAACTTGCTATCTACGAACGAACTTTTATAAAATGGCTGGCTAACTTTTTATTACTGAGAACTTTTTATTACTGAGAACTTTTTATTATTGAGAACTTTTATTATTGGGAACTTTTGAGAATTTGATAACATGTTTTTGTAATTGTAAATGTAACATAACTTGATTTGATTCATTATAATTGTATTTTGAAACTGGTTTTGTTAATTTGTGTTAACCTTTCGTTGTCTGTCTGTCCCACTCAATATTTTATTTCAGTTTTCTTAAATTAAACTTCAGCAGTTGGCAAGACTACTGACTTGAGCTAGACCGGCGCACTCTTCTAAGGTTGGTAATTTGTTTTTCTCAACAGCTGTTTGACTTTGAGTGACAGTGAATTTTTGTTTGATTGTTTTTCAATTTTGGATAAAATAAAGTAATTGTTTATTGTTTTAATTTGTTGTGGGGGCTTGTTTGGCTATTTAGCGACATTGGCGCCCAACGTGGGGCTCGAACCCACGACCCCGAGATTAAGAGTCTCGTGCTCTACCGACTGAGCTAGCCGGGCGCACTCTTCTAAGGTTGGTAATTTGTTTTTCTCAACAGCTGTTTGACTTTGAGTGACAGTGAATTTTTGTTTGATTGTTTTTCAATTTTGGATAAAATAAAGTAATTGTTTATTGTTTTAATTTGTTGTGGGGGCTTGTTTGGCTAATTAGCGACAGTATGCCCTATAAGGACAAGGTGGTTCTGGTTGGGACTTATGAAAATAATGTGAAGATGATTACTAATTAGGGTGTATATGTTTTAAGTAAAACACTCAGTGAATGACAGGACACAAAGGAAGATTGTGGTGAATGTGAGCATGATGATGTGAAAGAAATGCGTTGAGAAAGATGGAGTGCAATTGTTCCAGACAGACTTGCCAGACTCAGACAATGGTAATACTACTAATGACAATAAATACCGTAATGTAATTAATTACATACGTAATATCGAATGACTTCATTTGGCTCCGACCGCTTCTCAATGGTTTTCACTCTAATGTAGTCGTTCATCTCCATTTTTATTTGCTCCTGCATCAGTTTCTTTAGCTGCTTTTTAGTGAACAAGTCTTCGGCGGGCGACCTGTAACCACCGCTCTCCACGAGATTCAAGTCCTGCAAGAGATTACACGAATAGCAGAGTTCGGGTGGAGGGACCATGGGTTCGTATCCCGGCTCGAGCCTCCGTACGGTGCCGAGAACCACCTCTCGTTGATCGCCTATGTACTTGCATTTCACCATCAGATCATTAAGGGGTATACCCCGACTCTTCATGTCTCCGCTTAATTTGTGTAAGAGCTTTGTGAGCTCGGGCGTTTCGGCAAGACGTCCAATACATTCAAAACAGGCGGCGTATGACTGCGCGTCTAAGGGAATTTCATCATCTTTTAGCATTTGTAAGATTTCTTTCATTTTGGTGATATTGCCCTTGCCAGCAAAAGCATGTAATAATAAGTTGAATATTCTGATGTCATTTACACGTGGGGTATTTTTGAAGCGTTTGTTGCGGGATCGGTAGTACATCAACGTTGCAAAGCCTCGATTCAGTAAGCCGCAATTAACCTGTAAACAAATATAGGTAATGCAAAAAACAAAGACTATATTGGGCTTGCATGTTAAACGAACATTTTGCTATCGGTAGAGTACAGAATGCAAAGAACTTACACAAGTCTCAATGTAGGTGAAAAGACTTCGAGCAAGACCCTCCTCTTTCCCAGCTCTGTCCAAGTCTTCAAGTTTCACCTTGGCCATCTGTTCACGTACATGTTTCTTCAGAGAAGTTTTGTATTTGGGTGCATTTTTTTTCTTTTTGGTATCTTCAACTTTCAAATCGGTTTCTAATTTACTTTTCTCTTGTACAGCGTGACCTATTTTATTAACCCCTTCATAGTCGAGAAGCTCGTCAGCATCTTTAATATCGATGTGCTGTGATTCTACCTCTTCTAAATCTTCAGTTAGTTGGTGCTGCAGCTCAGAATCATGTAAATGGTGATCAAGATGAAGTTCGGAATCTTGAAGAGAAGCCATACTATCAACTTGTAACGAATCTAGATTACTGAAAATTACAGCTTTATCCAAACCTTCTAAATTCTTCAGGGCAAACTCGCTCCCAACCGATATGACAACCGGTTCATAAAGATCGTCCAGCAAAGTTGAACGGTGTTTAGTTCTATCTGTAGCAGGTACCGGTAATGAGCGTAATATTTTACTCTTATTGATGTTCTTCAGGTTATGCAACTGGTCTAAATTTGTGTTTGGTTGATCAACTAAATAGGAAAAGTGTTTTGCTTTTAAATTACTGACCGAAGCTTTTTGTTCGCTAGAAGATTCATTTGTAACTGAAAATAAGACAATCACATGGTTAATTAATAATTACCACAGCCTACAGCCAAAGATTAGTCATGTGCTTGCTACAGTTATCAAGTAGAGGTGGGATGATTTAACATTTTTAATTGTAAACTTGTATAGGCCCTACACCCGCAGCTCATAAAACATTTAGCTTACTACAGGTAAGGATTTTATTGAAGAAAAGTTACATACAACTGTTGGAAAATAAATACTGGTCAAATCAAAATTTATAAAATGCAATTTGGTTTTAGGCTGTTTGTTTTAAATTTTACATTGAATTGAACCGTACCAGTAGATTAAACATTGAAAGTAAGATTGTATTGGAGGTACAGGTAATCTGCATTTACTAATTCAACACATATCAAGAAATTAATGTAAAAAAAAAAAAGTTTATCCCACCCTTTATAAATAATAACACGAGTCACTGACCAAAAGGCCGACCATAACCATAGCTTTTTAATCATAATCAACTATTATGGTAAGCAGCAGAAATTGGCATATTTATTTAGGGGCGGAAATTTACACAACTCTGAAAGGTACTCAACTGCTTGCTCAAACACAATCACATTGAGTGCAGTTTTCACAACTTGTTTTACCCTGTAGGAAGAAATCTAGGTAGGTACCTACCATAAAAGATTAAATATAAAATTAGGCCGTACCTTCCATTAACTCCGCATACTTCTTTTTTACTCTTCGTTTTTTCTTTGTTTTCATACTATTTAACAGTACAGAGTGAGTTTTTGTGGACTGGAACCTTCGGGCTTCAGTGAATTGCAGACCTGTAAATTGTAAGAAGCAAACTTTGGAGTCATCATCACTTTGCCACTGTCCACGCCCAACTCTGCGCTGGGTCAGCATTGAAGATCTCAGGCATCTCCATTCTCCATACACAAGTTGGAGTAGGCCTACCTTTAAACATCTATCCTAGGCCATAGGCTAATCAGTTTTTGTTAGGTAGGTAGGCCTACCTTTAAACATCTATCCTAGGCCATAGGCATAATCAGTTTTTGTTAGGTAGGTAGGCCTACCGATCGGTAACAAAAACAATGCAGGTTTGATGTGGACAGTCCCAGAACGTGTGATTAGAGTACGGCCTATTACCGCAGTTTAGGCATGTGTTTTTATAACATTTGTCAGTGGTGAATGTGAAAGTTGTTGTGATTGCATATAATATTGTTCTTTGAGTTGACAGAGGATTTTCTTAATTTATTTATTTAACGTTGATCCTATTCAGTTAAAAAACTGATTTACAAAGGAGGACAATGTACCAAGAGATATACCGTACCTAGGCCTACAGCGTACTATTATATAGTAGCTAAACCTAGCCTACCCAAAATATTTTTGTAAGAAACATGCCTATGAGCCTAGCTATAGTTATTCACACTCTCTCACTGAGAAGCATATCTAGGGCGATGGTCGTTCGCCCGCAGCCAAGCACACGCGACTGCTAGAAGGCGATGACTAACTCGACCCTGTTTACTCCTACCAGAGTTGGGAGGTTTTCAGCTATCTGCACACGCCGTCCCGAAAGATTTACAATCTTGAAACTCGGTATATGACCTGAAATGTGGTCCATGACATACCAAAAAAAAAAAATCAGACCGATCCGATAACCCGTTCTGTGTTAAAAAAGTGCGTAAAAATCAAAGAAAATCTTCCGGCTGGCTGGTTGGTTGGGGGTGGGATTCTGACAGAGGAATAAGAGCCTACAGAGAAAACGGTGCATCTTAGAACCATGAAACTTACCACACTTAGATGTACCTCAGACTTACATACTTCCGCCGAGAGGCAAGCAATATTCCACCCCCAACACCCATTAAATCATCCCCTAAAATTAAAATAATTCATAGCTCTAACCCGAAATTGAATTTTTAATCAAATTAGTTATTAAAATTATGTTCTAAAATTGAATTTTTAATCAAATTAGTTATTAAAATTATGTTCTAATGTGTTTTTTTAACCCAATCGGCCTATTCTCATTATACAAACCACATTTTGTCAACTCAACCCCCATCCCTAATAGTTTATATTATTTTTACCTTGTTTTCAAGCATTCACCACAAAGGCACCAAATGAATTATCATCATGAAATTTAACATGATATGGATGGTACATAATAATATGAAAAAAACCATGAAACTTGGACCACACTTAGATGTACCTCAGACTTACATACTTCCGCCGAGAGGCAAGCGATATTCCACCCCCAACATCCCCTAAAATTGAAATAATTCATAACTCTAATCTAAAATTGATGTTTTATTCAAATTAGTTATTAAAATGATGTTCTAATGTTTGTTAAACCCAATCGGCCGATTCTTATTTCCTTAACCACATTTTTCAACCCCCATCCCGTATAGTTTATATTATTTTTACCTTGATTTCCAGCATTCACCATGAAGGCACCTAATGATTTATCAGGATGAAATTTGGCATGATGGTAGGGGCCTACATACTAGGAAACGCTCAGTTGGACGCGTTGATAAGCGAGCACGTGCTATAGCTAGACCCACATTGCACATTTTTTTAAATTTTTAAATTTACGACGTTCGCTGTCCACAGGGCCATGTTTCCAATATTATTTATTATTGCCAAGGTATTTGGGTAAACCCGTGTGTAAGTAAACCTTTACTTTGTGGATAAAATCCACCGCCATCTAGAGGACCTTGACTCCTTGGGAAAACTATTTAAACTCTTTGTTGACAAATAATAGACTGCTTCCTCGAAAGTATTTTGATTACTTCTAGGTGGCAGTGCATTAGAAACTTCGCGCGTCTTTTCGTTGCCATGGCAACGTTACTTTTGTTATAATTAAGCGAGCGAAGCGAGCGTTTCCATTTGACTCTGCCGGAAAAATTAGTCACTGGTTTTGTTTTTTTTTTTTTTGTATGTCTCGCCATAACGTTCGAACGGAGGCTCGGATCGAGTTGAAATTTTGACCATCCGCAAGCTTCGTTCTCGATTGAATGCCATTAGTTTTGTGGCAAAATCGTTCAAAAAGTTACATTAAAGTTAATCGAAAGTTTTTTTTTTCAAACTAAACGGCGACAAAATCTGAGGTGGCCAAATCATTTAGAATGTCCGTCCGGTACAAATACGAGTTTTGTGTCGTCTGACAAAAAAATTCGTACACCAACTGTTATTTCACCAACTGTACAAATACGAGTTTTGTACCATTTGACAAAAAAATTCGTACACCAACTGTTATTTTCAGAAAACTATTTTAGCTATAGTCAAGTTATAGCTAAAGGTGTTTAGAAACTATGTCCAGAAAACCGATTCTCAAAATTTAATTTTGGACGAGTCTTGTATCCCCCCCACAAAAAAAAAAATCACAATTTTTTTTTCTGTTATTTTAAAGGCCTTCTTTCATTCAGCAAACTTTTCAGACATGTTTCTTCGACTTTTAAATTATAGGCCAGAGGTGGAACAATAGCCTTTAAAAGAGGATTTTAGTAGGTTGATAAAAAATTGGCCTAGGCCTATTGTGATGCTTTGAAACGCACAGATTTTCCCCAAAATGACCATGAAGGAGAAAAAAATTACGGGGGCAAGCCCCCCCAACCCCCCACTTAGCCTTCGGTAGGCATTCATCAGAGATGAATTATTTGGTTTCAGATTCAAAATCCATTTTATTCTCAGAGTTGGGTTAAGAAAGTTATACAAAATTACATACCCTACCATAATACAAAATAAAACACTGTGTTTGCATTAGGCTTAGCCCTATATTCAAAAATATACTAGCTAGGCCTAGTGTGAGAAAGCCCGCGGAAGAATAAATTCTTGTGCGAGGGAGAGCAGGTAGGGGCAGAGAAACTTAAAGCATTCTCTAATATTATTAGGTCTATGACAAAGGTGGAGGGAACCCCATAAAGGTAAAGAGGGCGATTAAAGGAGAAACTAGAGAAGGGAGCAAGGAGAATAAAACCTCGCCACCGCCACCGGTCAGTAGTGACCAACTGCGAGAGGAAGAAACTTCAAACTACTAGGGCCTACTACTGGCGTTATTCTAGATTAGTAAATAATTGAGAAAGGATGGCTAAAGGCCGCCATGCACGATCCAACTTGCATGACAAGCCAGGCTTGTCATGCAAGTTGTCAAGTTAAGTCTGAAGGTTGCCCACACCCACTCACACATCTAACCAGTTTTTATTTATTTATTTTATTTATTTATTTAACCTCTATCCTATTCAGTTATAAAAACTAATTTACAAAGGAGGACAACTAAATAAATCTAATTACATAGATGCAGAAACTACAATAAACTACATTTAAGTACATATTTGAAATACATACAACAACAATGCATTTAAACACAACAATTTTGCTAACAAATAAAAATGATATACAATGTATTTAATTAATGAATCAAATATAAAAAAGGGTGGTCACAAACCAGTGACATAACCTCAAATAAGCACTCCAAAATGTTCATGGTTTAAATACTATGCCATCAGTGTCATCAAAATATCTTAAGAGTGTAAGACACTTGCTTCTGCTGTAATTATTGCATTGTGCCTGTCTTAACCAGGTA
This sequence comes from Sweltsa coloradensis, assembly GCA_024449915.1. NCBI lineage: Eukaryota > Metazoa > Arthropoda > Insecta > Plecoptera > Chloroperlidae > Sweltsa > Sweltsa coloradensis. The sequence continues at coordinate 251,592 of JAMZAV010001304.1, forward strand.
CAAACAATAGGAGCTGCTCTCACAATCATGTTTGCCATGACGTCAGATTTCAACTCGGTTTGTGATTGGCTATAAAATGCTTCCAACTTATTGGCAAGATGGAAATTATCAGGCGAAGACAGAAAATCATCAAGCCGAACGATTGGCAGTTCAAGTCATCCAATTTCCGCCATGAACGATCACACAGCATACTTACTTGAACGACGGCATGATCAAGCCGGGCTTGTCATGCAAGTTGGATCGTGTATGGCGGCCTTTAGTCAAAGACTTTAAAAAAATTAGGCTGAAGGCCAAAGTCTAGGGCCTATAGCAGAAAATTAAAATAATCATGTTACAAAAGTATATTATAAGACCCCCTTCATGAATTCCTCGATATGCCACTGACAATAAAGCCCCCCACCTAGTGATGGAACGTTGAAAATTTTCAATTCACTGAAAATTTGTTTGTTTGTTTTATTGTTTTTTTTATTGTGTTTGCTGAGTACATATTATATTGTTATCTACAATGATATTTAATAAAACAATTATCACCAGTAGCCCATGTTTTATACCTATCCCTGGCAACTTTGTATCCCTGAGTAGGCCTAAAATGTACTAGGAGGAACTAGGAGGAAAGGAACTATTTTATTAGGTCTGTAAAATGTGTTTGTAATTTTGTATATATCTAATTTTGTGATATAGGGCCTAGGCCCTAAAATCAACTTGTATCTAATAAAAGAGAAAATTGTAAAAAAAAATTGAAAATTTTCAACGAAAAAAATTTTCATGAAAATTCCCATCACTACCCCCACCCCTTGCTAAGTTTTGAATACGCAACTGCTTTTGGTATTGGTATTGGTATTTGGTTTCTTCCCCTACAATTGACTAAAGTCGGTGGTAGGTTTGTTTTCTCCTTCCTTCCTTCTTAACTTGTTCATTCATACTTGTTCATTCTACTTGTTCATTCCCTTCTACATATCCCTTCTTCTGGGCTTGTCTTATTACCCTCTCTTCGCTATTCCTTCGCTATTCCTTTTTGGATTTCCTTCTTTTTTGTTCTCGATTTGGTTAGGGCCCTAGTCGGGAAACACTCGCGTAGGTGTAATTGTTATTATTTACTAGGCCTACAAGTGGTTAAGTGCAGCACGTTTTTTCATTTCATTTCATTCTTTATTCACAGATTCGTACATACCGGTAGTAAAAATATACCCTCTCCTGAGAGAGAGGGAGTGAATAACTATCACAGTAATTATAATTAGAATATAAATAGTACAAATAGTAATTAGGGCTGTGCAAATTGGTGAAAATGCCTCCCCGGGTACCCGTCGATCTTACGGGCGGGTACCCGGGTACCCGAAATTACGAAATTTTAAGATTTTTTTACGATTACCCCCCAAAAAAAAAGTGAATTCAGTCATTTATCTACTTCATATTGACAGGTCATCACTTTAACACGCACGTTCTCAAAAACGTGAACATGTCGACGGTCTCGGGCGCCAGAGATGCTCGTTTCTAATGTCCAGCTGTTGAAAATGCATATTCATTAGGAACTGATGTTGCCGGAATGCATAAATATCACCGCCAGTCACTTATCGGCGATTACGAGGAATAGGGGTGCGCGCGCAGCGTGTTGGTGACGTCACTCACTGGAGCTCGACGGACGAACTGCCGCCGGTGCGCGCCGACGAGTGCAAGCCTAACCGGCGGCGGCGTTAATTGAGCGTAATTTGAGACGAAAAACGGTCAAACGAGTACCCGACGACTCATTTCATTACCCGGGCTATTATCAACGGGCGGGTACCCGGGTACCCGTTCACAGCCCTAATAGTAATACAATAAAATATTTAAGAGAACAATTAATAAGAATAGATAAGATAAACATACATACGTTATGTGATGGACAAGAAGGATGATGGGACACAAAATGTGTTGGTTTAATTCAATTTTTGCAATAAGGAATTCCTCTAAGGAATAAAAAGGGTTATGAATGAGAAAAGATTTAATTTTAATTCTAAATGATGTTGGAGTATCGTTTTTGATGGATTGTGGAAATTTATTGTAAATTTTACTACAGAGGTAGCTTGGACTGTTTGTAAATAGTGAATGGTTGAAAGTAGGAATGAATATATTAGAGTTAGTACCTCAGGCAGCGACCCAATAAGGGACGGACAGAATCTACGTTTAGACTAGGCCTAGACATAAAAATAAGTGGTTAAGACGCCTGCCTGGAATGCGGGAGATCCGTGGTTCGATTCCCGGTTGGGGTGGACTTTTTTATTTCTGGATTTCCGCCCCCCCCCAAAATCCAAACTCTAGTGACGCTCCTGCATGACACCTGCACTGGCCGTTCGTTGATTTGACGGCCCAGCACGTTGCCTCAGTCAGCGACCCAATAAGGGACGGACATAATCTACGTTTAGACTACGCCTAGACATAAAAAAATTGAGGGGTATATAGGCTACTCTACACCGTAAAGTCGCGTAGGCTAGCTGTACCCCTACCCCCAATGACAGGTAGGCCTACTTCTTCGGCTAGGGGGGTCTAACTTTTATATACACTGTAACGGAAAGGATTTCGGGTGCGCTCTTATCGATTATATCCTAGAACTAGCGCGGCGCACTGTAGCCAGCAGAAAGTTCGGCTAACCTAACGAAAGTAGGCTACACCTTTAACATAAGTAGTAACAAGGCAATATAGCAGTGTTAACAAGGTGTATAAAAGTTGGACTCCCCTAGCCGAAGAAGTGCCCAATGACACCACTGGGTGTTCGAGGGTCGTTGTCCGTGACCGTTGACTGCCCAGACTGTTGCCTCAAGTCAGCGACCCAAGGGACGGACATAATCTAGGTAGGCCGGCCTAGCCTACGTCTAGCCTAGGCATAGGACTAAGAAAAAGGGACTAACTCACCAACATATTTTCTTGATTTAGGGTGTGTAATGTTATTGTGCTCACAATACGAGCATGTGTGTAACGATAACTGGTTATTCAACGCCGAACATGCTCCTGTTGATTTGAATAAATAGAACTTTCGTAGTATCAACAGCCGGTACATGTTGAAGACAGCTAATTAAATTACTTAATGGGTATCCGATACATTCGTAGAGACAGAAAACTAATAGTGCCTAGCCTAGGACTAGGCCAACATTTCGAAAAGCGAAAATAGGACTTTATTTTGAGGTGTCCTGACACTGCGCGCTGCGGCTGCAGACGGAGGCCATGCTTGTTGCTGATCAGATGATACGACTGGTAGCCAAATCCTGGATGGTAAAATTAAATTAGGAATTTAAATTCGTTAAACTAGTAGACCTAAACCTATACATACATTTCAAAAAGTTTTTATAATAAATAAAATATAATAAACACAAGATAATGTTTTTTCAATCTATATCCTAAATTAAAATAACACTTTTTTATAACTATTTTAGCTATCAACCAACCAAAACGCTGCATTTGGTCTTGATTTAACCGCAAGTCAATTCTAATTTCAGTAGTTCAAGATTTCTTCCGCTAGAAAGCGTGGTTTGACATTGACGGTTTTTGTTATCACGTGTGCTACTTGTAGCCAATCACCGACTCACTACATTCTCCATGTTTTCTGTAGACCAAAGTTGTAACTTCCGGTTTGACTACATACACCCAGCAGGGCAAGGAAAGATTAGTATTACGCATAGTATTCATGGTTTTATGAAAATAATATATAAGAAATAAAGAAACAATGATCTTGCTAGAGATCAACAATAGGATAGTTGAAGAAACGCTGACATTAAAATTCAAAAATGCTCTAGCCGGGTAAGTAGGCGTGGTAGCTGGTGAGAAATTTGGTAGCTTGAAGGAAATGCGATAGATAAGCAGTCACCGGTAGGCCTAGCAAGGCAGGCCCTAGCCTAGGGTGGAGCGCGCCTTGGATGACAAGTTTCTCTGACTGAAACTTGTATAGGCCTAGCCTACATTTTTTCGACCCATTGCATGACTTTCGTATTACTTCGTATTGTTATAGGTCTACTAAACTAATAAACATGATTACAATTGGGGTTTTGTCAATGGCACTTGCCTAATTATTGAAGCCTAGGCCTAGGCTCCTAGATTTTGACATTGTCAACGTCCACAGCCAATGACCTATTTGGAGGTTAAATGCATCTGGGATCTAGGCCTATGAGTAACCAGGGATGACACAATCATATTGACTTGTATGTGATCTAATCGACCCTCCTTTCTATTTCAGGCATAAACCAGAGTCAATAGATATTACTATTGCTGATTTTGATGGTGTTTTATTCCATATATCAAATTTTAATGGTGACAAAACAAAAGTGAGGGTATGTAGGCTAAGCCACGAAATGTAATTTTTATATTTTGCCAAAATATGCTCAACATTTCATCTCATGGCGTAGGCCAAAAATGAGAAAATAATGTAAAGGCCGCGTTCACACAACTTTGTTTTAGTCTTCGGAAATTGTTACGATATCCTGATTGGTTAGTATGTTGGCAGAGGATATTCTTACGGCATACCGTAAGAATTACTAGAAATTATTCTTACGGTATGTGTTTTCATTGGTTGTCTCATCACGTGACTCATCAACAGGCGCGCCGTAAGAATAGTGTATTCTTACGGTCTATGCCTACTATGACCATGCACTAGGCAGGTGCTCTAACTAGCCTAAACTGTCGCTATTTTAAATCTAAAGTACCTACAAAACCTTTAACGTCGCTATTTTAAATCTAAAGTACCTACAAAACCTTTAACGTCGCTATTTTAAATCTAAAGTAGGCCTCCCTACCTACTGATCAAAAACTGGGCATACCAAACGAAAAAGTTCGCTCCATGCCGTAAGAATAGTGTGTAGTAATTCTTACGGCATGCCGTAAGAATATCCACTCCGTAGTATGTTTCAGTGGCCTGTCATAATGAAGTTACTCCTTTTCATTGGTCGTCCTAAGGATTACCGACGTCTCATTGGTCCGTCATAAGAATTTAGTTTTTGTTATAGGCCTAACAAATTTCTTAAGACTAAAACAATAACAATTACAATTAACACATATGCCCTATCCCCTTATAACTAAACCAATTAGTGTGAATGCGACCTTATTGACCAGGAGAATGTCTCGTGCCCAAATCTGTCACAAAAAAAACACAAAGTTGGGGTTTTGCGCAAAGCGCGGTGGTTTTACAATTTGTTTTCCTTAGGCCTACATTTAAAACGTTAAAAACCACCACGCTTTGCGTGAAACCCTAACATTCTTTATGGTGTATGCAGGTGCAAGACGCTCTTGTGGACAATTAGACCTACGGTAGGCCTAGGCCTACCCAAAATATTGTTGATTGATATTAGGCTAGCTTGGGCCTAGGGCCCCAGGCCTATGTTGTATTGTAGACCAGTACTTACTTTGGTTGAAATTTGCAGGTTAGCATTTCATTGAAGTTTTTTAAAGATCTACAAGAGCATGGAGCAGATGAGCTGTTGCACAAAGTTTACAGCACTCTGCTAACACAATCTGAGGATGGCTACAATGTATCTGTTGTAGTAGATTTAGATAATGTCCCAACAGATTGGGAAGATGTTGTTAAGAAAATTGGTTTATTAAAAAGAAATTGTTTTGCATCGGTGTTTGAGAAATACTTTGATTTCCAAGAAAGAGGCGAAGAGGGCCATAAACGAGCAGTTATCAACTATAGAAACGAGGAAACGTTGTAAGTATCCATCTCAGTTTTTTTTTTTTTTATTAGGTAGGCCTATAGGGCCTATTCCCACAGTTTCCCAATGACCTAAATACGGTATGTGAGAACCGATATCAAAGTGCCTTGGTTGAAATTGCCTGGCCCTTCATAGAAGTAGGTACCTAAGTAGTTAAATAAGATAAGATTTGCCTATACCTATCACTAACACTGGAAAGCGCTTTCTTTAACCGGTTACAGAAAGCTTTGGAAAATTGAAATCTAACTACCGGTACATAGGCTACTTGCATGTTTAAGCCACCATCACTTCTTACAATTTACCTATAGCAATAAAATGTCATGTCATAGCCTAGGCTATAAAAGAGTTACCCTCCCCAATATCTTTCAAAAGAACTCCTTTTGTCAACATTTTACTAGCCACTCCAATTTATGAATGAAGGTCTTTTAAAGCTTTATGTCTACCATCGGAGCGCAGCACGCGGTCTACCCAACGAGGTAGATGATAGCATAAAAGTGGGGGTGGGACTTCTTTCAGCGCTTCCAAACTGTTACAAAACAAACTATATATAAAGATCCTGTGACTGCCATCTATTAGCCTGGCCCTATAACATGCTCTGGGTTTTGATTTAGAGGGCTGACTTAGCCTGGACCAGGTTGTTCCATGCTGCGCGGTGCGCCCTAGCGACAAAGGTACTTATTCGGCTAGGGGGGTCCAACTTCTATACACTGTAACGGAAAGGATTTCGGGTGCGCTCTTATCGATTGTATCCTAGAGCTAGCGCGGCGCACTGTAGCCAGCGGAAAGTTCGGCTAACCTAACGAAAGTACACCTTTAACATTTAAGTAGGTAGGCCTAGTAATAACGCAATATAGCAGTGTTAACAAGGTAGGCCTACATAAAAGTTGGACCCCCCTAGCCGAATAAGTGCCGCGACGAAACGCAAAAGAAGGATCATCATTCTTTGGTTACTAGCTATTTATTTAGGAGGCTAACACTGTGTTTCATTTCTACTTCAATTTTACTGTGTATGGTAATTTACAAGCCTATTCTTTAAATTTACCTATCAGTATGTTTCAATTTATTTCATCTTCCACTGTATGTAGGCCTCTAGGCCTATAGGCTATCATATCTCACATCATTAATTTAAATTTTAAGTACCTAGGCCTATGTGTGACAAAGCAGGAGAAAAGACAAAGTCATGGAAGTAAAACTTATCAATCTGTCTAGGCCTAGAGCCTATTAAAAGAATAAATAAATAAAATATGTGCATGCATAGTGAAACTGCATTGAGGTAGGCCTATAGGTATATTTTGTAACCCAAAGTGGATTGGCATCTTCCAACTCACTTCGAAAGGTAAATTGGGCTTAACCCATTGGAGTACCATTTAATTTATTTCATAAATTCAGATTCTTATGATGTTTTGGGTTGTTAGGTACCTAGTTTTTCCAAATCTCTTTATTTACATTAACAATCTGCTGTGTGTTACTCCTACAGTTTTAGGCCTAGCTGTTATATTTTATTCTTTGTAGGCCCTACATTCATTATTCATTATCCTAGATGTTATCATGTTAATATTATTAGTTAGGCCTATTAGAATTAAAATTAGAATTATTCATTGCAATATCCCTCTTTACAGAGAATTGTGTACACTTCTACCATTATATTTGTCCAATGAATAAACTGCTTACTTATTTAGCCTATTTACCCTAACTTAGGTTTTCAATATAAAATTTTAATTTTTTTCTGATAATTTTAATCCTTTATTTTGTTTACCGGGGCAAAACATAATATACACACGAATGGTCTCATTTTTTGACGAGTTTAATACCATAACAGAGAGCAAATGGATTTAGACAAGGCAAATCAACAAGCGACACAATCAGTAGATTTCTTAAAACTGTTGTCGGAGCAGTAGACCTAAATTTACCCACATTGGGTATATTCTGCGACCTCACAAAAGCGTTGATTGTGTTGACCATACAATACTACTAGCCAAACTAAGTACTATGGCATACGTGGAATGGTCTAAAGCTTATAACTTCTTACCTGACTGACCGACTGCAATGCGTCGAAATAACTGAACTAAAAGACAACAAACTTACAAAGACTAGATCTGACTATGAAAAAGTAATTTGTGGCGTTCCACAAGGATCAATTCTTGGCCCACTATTTTTTATCATCTTTGTTAATGATCTACCTGATAACATCGAGGATGCAGAGCTTTTTGCAGATGACTTCACTCAAGTATTACCGCTAATAGACAATACAACTTCAAGAGAAGGCAGATAAAAGAATTACCGAATCCACAGAATGGTTTACGGTGAACAAACAACTGCTAACTCATCAAAAACAATTATTCAATTCCATTCATTCCAAAAAAACAAATCACTCACCAAATACCTTGCATTACAAATTCACATGATAATCCACAGTAGAATCATCTACACAGCAAAATTATGGGAATAACATAGATAACACTTAAACTGGCATGCCCACATCAACACCCTAATACCAAAACTCAGCTCAGCTTGTTTTGCATTAAGAGCATCAAACAAATAAGCAACATATCAACTGCTAAAATATGTTACTTTTCTCTATTTGAATCGCACTTGAGATATGGAATCGAATTTTGGGGAATATCGACTCATATCGACAAGGTATTCATCACGCAAAAACGAGCAATCAGGGCATTATGTACCCTTAAGCCGACGGAGCATTGCAAACCTACTTATTACACTAACATTCTACAGTTACATGCCTTTACATTCTCAGTCAATTTTAGTCATAAGAAAAAACATCCACACTCTACAGTCAACAGTGGCATACAACCCACAACACAAGGAACAAAATAACCTCCATCTTAACCAATATCGTACAACCTAGGTCAAAAAAAACTCGATTATTTGAATAAACTCTATTCAATAAACTCCCCCAATCAATAAAAAACATAACAGAACACATCAAATTCAAAAATGAACTAACTAAATTCCTAATACAAAGCATACTACAGCATAAAAGACTTTATGACAGACAGAACTACCTAAAATTGCTATATTTTATTATTAGTAGGAGGTACCATATAATAGGCTATAGGCCTATACTATTTTGTAATACTTATTATATATATAATTAAAATTAGAATATTCATGAACTATCCCTCTTTTACAAAATTGTGTACACTTTACATTATATTGTCCAAGAATAAACTGCTTACTTATTTAGCCTATTTACCCTAACTTAGGTTTTCAATATAAAATTTTAATTTTTTTCTGATAATTTTAATCCTTTATTTTGTTTACCGGGGCAATATTATTTTAAAAAATGGATTTTTTTTACGTAGCCCGGCATTATTAGTTTGAAATAAAACAGTCATTTTCTATGCCTTTTAAAATCTGAGTAATTTTTTATTTTTTGCACCCCTTAAAATTTTCCCCAAAAAATGGACGAGTATGACTCGTCGAAGTATTCCAGTGGGTTAAGCTCTTTGAAAAAAATTCAACGTGTAGACTTATAATGGAGTCGCTGGTCCAAGGCTTAAGGGTCCTTTACACAGAGAAGTTGAATAAGTAAAAAGTAAAAAGTGAAAAGAACGAGTAGCTTTTCGAAGCCTTCACACGGACGAAGAGTAAAAGTTTGTGCCTGGCGTCACCTCTCGGCCTTTGTGCGAAACTGATGCGGCAAGTAGGGGTAACTAACCATGACAATTGTTTTCTTCAATCTTGATCTTCACACAGTACTGGCGCGTGTTTGTTTACTATCTATTCTAGGTTCTAGGCCTAAAACCTAGGGCCTAGCTAGGCCTAGGTTAGGTACAAACCTGATGCTAAAAACGGCAACGTCACTGCCAGCCTTTCTTCAGCCGCGATCGGGTTCCGCATTGTCTCTCTATTTTGGGGCAAACTAAAAGTGCTAGTTCGGTAGACGCTATGAAACACAGTTTTTGCGCGTATTTTACAGGTTGACAGAATGACTCTCAGCTGACAGTCGGGCAGGAATTTCCACCGCCACTTATATATCAAGCTAAGGCAAAGGTGTTACGTTTTTCTGCATCTCGATTTCTTGCCAAAGTTTAACTCAATGACAACGTTGTCGACCAATCACGGTCAACTCTTCAAGGCCATTCTACTTTTCACTTTTCACTTGTCGAGCAGAGCCCGACAAGTTGGGAGACTTTTCACTTTTTACTTTTCAACTTCCCCGTGTGAAGGCAATGCAAAAAGTCCCATAAGCTACATGCTATCTCTACTACAAAAAAGCTACTTTTTTTCCTCACTTTTTCTTTTTACTTTTCCAACTTCCTCGTGTAAAGGGCCCTTTAGGACACTAGGGAGATGCGATTTTGAGTTCTGCATAGGCATGATTGTTCTTCCCTTATCTATTGCCACTCACTGTCTCGAATAGTAAGATTGCAATAATAGAGACTCGGAGACATTAAACGCAACAAAAATCACAATCCTTCCTTCCTATCTGATCTCTCTTCTTCACTTGTTCCCTTCTTCCATACAGATTGGGATTCAGCATCCTCCTCGTACTTTAGGGCGACCATATTATATGTACCCTACTTATGGTAAAATTTCCAGATTTTTTTGGGGGAAAAATTTCCGGGCCAAAAAAATGAATAGTAATTTTAGGCTCCAGTGATGTCTAAACTCTATAAAAGGGTATAAAATCTTCAATTTAAAGGTTTGGCAGATAATATGTGAAAGCCAAGGCCCCTGAGATGAGTTACTAAGTTACAACTAAGAATGTCATATGAAAGAGCAGAAATTTTCTGATTTTTTTATTAACAGACATTTTTAACATATTTTGCACTAACCTAAATGCCTCCAAGATAAAGACTGCACTGACTCTTTAAAAAAAAATCCCGAAAAATATTCCTGGAAATTTACTGGGAAATAATTTTTTGGAAAATTTCCAAAATTATTTCCGTTTCTGCAAAATATTCCCGGTATCATAATTAGTATCATACTTAAAAACCCGGGCCATAGAATTTTTGGGGGGTGGGGGTGCAGGCTTAATCAATCAATGACTCAATTTCAGAGCTAACTTAATGTTTCAGATATGTGGAAGCAAAAGCTGATCGAGTGACGGTTGTGTTCAGTACAATATTTAAGGATGAGGATGATGTTATTATTGGGAAAGTATTTATGCAAGAGTTCAAGGAGGGCAGACGAGCAAGCCACACAGCCCCACAAGTCTTGTTCAGTCATCGGGAACCTCCACTAGAGTTGCAGAACACGGACGCCAGAGTCGGAGAAAACATCGGGTACATCACTTTTGGTAAGTAGACTGGGGCACCCAACATGTCTTGTTCAGTCATCGGGAACCTCCGCTAGAGTTGCAGAACACGGACGCCAGAGTCGGAGAAAACATCGGGTACATCACTTTTGGTAAGTAGACTGGGGTACCCAACATGTCTCGTTTGTCCGAGTTGGAGAAAACATCGTATTTTGTTTACTTTTTCCCTTTTTGTTAACTGACCGTAAATTGGTTACCCAAGGCGTTGTTTTGTAGGCCTAATTTTTTCCAAAGCTTTTTCAGGAGAGTTATTTGAAATGTGAAAATGTACTCCGCTTGCGACGTCACGTCATATTATAGGCTATCCTTAGTCAAGAACCTCCCCACGATTCATTTGTTTTTTAGGAGTTAAAATTAGATGTTGAAAAGTGGTCCAGATTGTATGTGGAATTTGCTGGATTTTGCAATCAAGCAATTTTTTAGTCATTTAACATTGTATAATAAAGTTGGCCCAAGCTCCTCCAACCGTCTTGAGGCATGTTGGCTAAGCAGGCCTACCTTATCAAACATCCTAGGTGTAGCTTTTTGTTATCATTGTACACTGTACAGCAAAGTGTTATCATAAGATAAGCACTATCTGTATAGATATTGGTCCCTCACTTTCACTCTCTTGTAGAACAACTGTGATTTGTAGCCTAGGCCTACAACCTGAAGCAGATATATATGCGGTAATTTTAAAATTACTAATTACGACCTCGGAACAATCACATTCTGAATAATAGTTTGAACCATGAAATATCACAATGAGAAAAATAAGAAAGTTCCAAGTGTATTTGAGTTTTGTGTAAATCCAACGTTGACACATGTTTTTTGGTTTCCATTCCGGTAGAATATCAAACCAGGATAATGTATAGAGGTACAGCCGTGGACATATGTAAATCAAGAGGTCTGGAAGATACCTCTTTCACCGACATCGCGTGGTCAACTCTCTGTGCCATGATTTATATCGCCCTGTGAAATGCAACGATCGACTTAAAGCCTAGGCATAGCATTAAGACTAGGCCTTAGATCTTTCCTTTGCGTAAGTTTCCAATTAATTTCAATCTAAGCTGTCAACCAGCGATTGCTAACCACCAAAGTTTGTTTTATGCTTTTGTTTTTATAAAATGGTATTTTTCTTCTAACTGTCTTCTAGATATTGACTTTTTTGCTGACCAAGGGTCTTTCAAAGCCCTCTAAATAATAATAATAACTTCAAATAGTCTAGGGGGCTTCCATCATCGATAATGTAGTTCACAGGGGGGGCGTTATAAATCATGGCGAGAGAGTTGACCACGCGATGTCGGCAAAGGAGATATCTTCCAGACCTCTTGATTTACTATGTCCACGGCTGTACCCAAGTCTACATGATTCGGTTCAGTGGGGCCAGACCAAGATTACAATAGGAAAAATATTTATTTTAGGAATGTGAACAAAATTGGTGACCTTTTGAGTGAGGCCTAATTACTAATTAGTCACCTGTCCTATTATGGGTTTTTATGAAATAAAGTAATGTAGGCCTATAACATTTTGGATTCGTCCATGTTGTTTTGTCATGTCATGTTGCTTGTATTCCAGTGTTGTTTCCCCGGCACACGAACAGAACCACCCGTGACAACACCATCAACTTGATCCATATGTTCCGAGACTACCTTCACTACCACATCAAGTGCTCTAAAGCGTACATCCATTCCCGCATGCGCGCCAAGACATCGGACTTCCTCAAGGTGCTCAATCGGGCGCGGCCGGAACCCAAGACAACAGAGAAGAAAACCATCACGTAAGTCCAGAAATTTAACTTTCCGTGTGGTCCAGAGAAAACATGGCAACTGCCTTCGATTTGGTTGGCGACCGCCCAGATTGCACAACTGGGGCTCTACAATAATTACAGACTCACGCTCTTGCTCACTCACCTTGGGGGTTTGTGCCAAGACATTGTGTGCATAAATATGTGATATGCTAGAGAAGTAGAGATAGAGAAAATGAAACAAATGTGAGTTATGGTTTATTGCTTGATTTGGATAGTCGGGGAAACACTCCTGTAGGTGGAATTGTTAGTATATTTAATACAATTCTGAAATTAAAAGTTTTAATTACTGATTGTAGTGTATTAAATATTGAGTTATAGTACTTAACTTCAAGAAGGGGTAAGGTAACCTATGCCTACATTATGTAGGGCTATGTAGGATTTATTGTATAGTATTGCTTTATTCAGGCTAAGTCATCACTAGTTTTTTTATTTCATTTATGACTATCATATTAATAAACTGTATCATCTATTTCAACAATATCATCATCATCCTTTTATAAGAGAATTTATGTTATTCTATTAGTGTTAAGAATGGGACAGGATCACTGCTATGGATGGGCCACAATAGGCCTGCTTTCCTGTTTCATTCTGTAATTTTTGTATTATGTGCACAAATTACAGAGCAAAAAAAAAATCTCTTCAGTCTCTCTACTACCGGAACTTAAAAACATTCTATTCTACGTATTTGCAAAGTGCAAAAGTCCTACTGTACCTAATAAAGTACGGTAGTACATACAACATTAAACCGTCAATTAATGTGCATGCCTGCTGATCTTTTGATGTTTGCACTTTGCACGCCTGTAAAAAATATGTGGGCATTCTCTGCATCTCATCTCGATAGATCCGATGTTAATGTACACCCAGGCTCCAGTGAGTCATGACTGAGGAGTAAGAAGTTGAATCTGGGCTCTGGCTGCACATGTGTTCACAGTGTGTGTGATGTTTGACACATCCATGCCAGCTGTCTCCCCTCACTCGGCTACAACACGAGACAAAAAACATCAACACTTGCTCCTTTGCGGGAGGTCTGGAACACTGAGCACTAATAGTAGTAGTAGGTGGTACTACTAGTATTTAGTTGTTTGGTTTGTTGTTTTGTTTTCAGTTTTTTTTTTTAGTCATAATGCAAGCACAAGCAGTCCTGTGACACAACAAGATAAGAAACAAATTAAAATCTCGTGGCCGCCTCGACTACACCTGTTTGTCTATGCCTAACCACAAAAATACATTGCATAAAATATTAATACTAATACGTATATAGGCCTATATGAAGGCCTATTGTGAAAGTGTATTCAGTCACAATAGTACAAATTGTCTTTTCTGCTCTACCAGAGGTAGGCCTAGTCTCAACTTGGAGTGAGCACAGTGAATTAAATGTCAATCGCAATAGATTAGTGGTTGAGAGCTTGTTTGTTGGCCCTAGCTAGAAGTAATGAGAAATGGTGATATAAAAACCCAAATTTTGCGTTTTTCGCAATATCACAAAAAAAAAAACGTTAGTAAAAAAATTAATTAATTAATTTTTAAAAAAGTCTCCTACAATAATGATTAATGAGTAATGACATTGATTCCAAAAAGTTAAAATAGATCATTGTGACCTAAGAATCTATTTAGAATAGATTCCCAAGAAAGAAACAAATATTTGTACGCAATATAATCTTGGTGGACTTTTTCCGCAGAGTATTTTTCCGTGCCATTATTTTGGCAGTCTGTTTCCGCTCCCCGCTTCACGGAACAATGTTGCATTGTCGCCTGTTCAGTCTGGACCGGCACTTTCACAAAAAATCGCGTAAATTCTGGACCGGCACCTCTACCATTCCCCCGGATTTTGCACGCTAAATGGTGGAATTTCGTGAGTTAATTCGCGTTTTGACCAGTTTCAAACAATTTTGTTTCATTATTTTGCACTATACAAGAGATTACGTGAAATTCGCGTTTTCAAAATGTGTTTTTTACATCTCCAAATGATGTAATTTGTTGACAATATTAGATTTTAGACAATAAAGACATTTTACGTCTTAAAACTTTGGCTAGCTTAGTTAATAGTATTAAGATGACCTACTTATGTATGAAATTATATTTAGGAATAAGCATTTCCTCAACCTGGCAAAATATTTTTATTCAACACTACGATTTAAGTTAAGAATAACAAGTTTGGGAGTTAACTCGGGTTGTCTTTCGATGAATTTTGATGCCTACTGCTGAAGAAAACCCAATATAGTATTTGCCATTTGGGTCTTATGCTCGAGGCTGTTAGTGTTTTCATAATGTGATTTCATTTCGTATATGTTTATTTTTTATTTTATTTACAGTCTATGAAATAAACTCCTAATTTTATCTATGTATGTACTAGTACTAATATTGCACTACTATAATCTGTCTGTTTCAGTGGCAGATCGTTTGTCAGAAAAGAATGATTGGTCGTTAAGTTTTGCTCCCGTGGTGCATCGTACAAAGCAGTTGGTCGCACCGCCTGCCCGCGATGTCGCGCGGAGAAACGACAATGGTGCTGCGTGCTCGTCACAATCACTAGAGGAACGGTCGCTACGCAGTATGTGTCATCATTGCGGCTGTGTTGGTCATCTTTCCTTGACTTGCACAAACTGGACAATGAAATGGAGGAACGCAGCATGTTTAAAGGTCAAATGCAATACGACTGGTGACAATTTAATAGATGAACATGTATCATATTCTGTCATATAGTGGCTTCCTACCTTGTATCCTTTTACCTACCTACTTTGCTCAACTTTTCATGGTGTTTTTTCATTTCAACCTAGGTTTCTAAACACTAAACAGTGAATATACTTTTAAAAGTTTTAAGTACCAACTAACAATACAGTTTGTACATACCTGCATGTCAATTGCCAGAGCCCTGCATTTATAGCACGTTAACTTAAAAAGTTAAAACCTAAAAATCGACCGTGAATACAGTACTACTAGTACTAGTTGAAAATTAAATTATGTATTTTCTTTCAGATCTGGTTAGATTGATTGTAAAATATAATGGTGACTACTACTATTTTATTTGTGCAAAATTTACACTTTATTAGCTAAGACCTAAATGAGGGTAGAGATATTTATTATTTATTTACAAATGTTATCTATTTTGTGTGTTTTATGTTTAAGGATATTGTGTAACCCTCGGCTGATTTATAGAAATCTAAGAAAGATAGATAGAAAGTTGCCTGAAATAAATGGGTACTCATGATGAGCATAACAGAAAACAGGAACATTATTTTCTTGGTTGTGCATAACCTCACAATCGGCCATTACCATTATGATAAAATTACTAAATAGTAAATATCATTAGCCAAGTGCAAAATTGAATTTTGATCAATGATTTTTTTTACATTGTTTTCAACATTCCTTAGGCCTATCTTCAACCTTAGTCTGAGGGGCTCATAACCATTGCTTATTCTTTTTATCATTTTCGATGTGACATGGTCAATAACGACGGGTCTCGATCGAGAATGAGATTTAAGTACTAAAACCTACTGAAAGGGTCACAATTGAGGGGCCGTGAGCATAAACCGTGTAACCGACGAATAATGGATCTGCGATACAAGCAGTCGCGCGCGGCCGGTAAAGCTAGAAGCCACGCGCAGACTACTGCAAGCTGTTACATATTCGTTCACTCTGGCACTATCTGTGTGCAGTTTTGAGCAATTTATTTCAAAACTGCCTCTATTAATGTGCATAATATAGGTACTTTTATACACACGAGGGTTTAGTTGGGCAATCAAATTGAAATTTTAAGCCTAAAATTAATGTATATCCACCATAAACCAAACGGTAATCCCTTGAAGTGCCATTTTTCAGTTAAAACTTAAAACATAACAAAATACTGTAGGATGTTGATTTGTTTTGCCCTCCGGCGGCTGGGACTTGGCCCCAGACCCCAGCTATCCGCCGCTGGGAAGGAGCGTATATGTACTGGTAAATTTAGCACACATTGTGGTGTGGTTATGTTTAACCTCCTCTAATAATGTAAACTGTGGACTTTATTTTGCTATTAAAGCCGGGCTAGAGAATTCCCTCTTCCATTCAGTCGACTTTTCAGCCATCATTCTTAAACTATGTAGATATTTGTCTGAGAGCATACAACACTATTTTGACGACGTGAGAAACTAGGGCGCTTCAACCGGTTAGGTCATAATATTGCGACACTGTCTTTAATATTTTAAATGCAAAAGGTAGTTATTATTTATTGGATGAGCGTAGCGAGCGAAGCGAAGATTCCATTTCACTACACTGGAGAAAAAAATCCGGAATGGTTTTTTTTTTTTTTTTTTTTTTTTCTGTATTTTTGTCTGTTTGTCCACACGATTCCGGCTAAACCGATAATCCGATTGCGATGAAATTTTATGGAGACCTTCGAAATCTCTGAACTTAGAACTGCCAAGTTTTTGAGCGCAATCGGAAAAATTTTTCTCATGAAAATCGCAATTTTACGATTTTTTTTCGATTTTTTAAAAATTTCTTCGACTTATAACACCTACATGCTTTATTCGATTTTAATGATTTTTGCACAGAACCTTTATTTTATGAATTAAGATACTCGTGTGAAATTTGAGCGCAATTGAAAAAATATTTATCATAAAAATCGAAATTTTACAGGTTTTTTCTTTTTTTAAACAATTCTTTGACTTATAACACCTACATGTTTTATCCGATTGTAATGATTTTTTCACAGAACCCTTATTTTATGAATTAATAGATAAGTGTTAAATTTGAGCGCAATCGAGAAGTTATTTCTTATAAAAATCGCAATTTTACGCTTTTTTTCTTTTTTTAACAATTTCAATTAATTTTTAAAAAAATTTAAAAATTAAAGTTAATTTTTAATTTAATTTAATTTAATTTAAAAAATTTCAATTATGTAATGATTTTGCCACAGAACAACAAAAAATTCGCATAACACATGGCTGCTCAATGCACCAATTACGCTCATCCAACAACGCGGCGGGACTTAAGCGTTTTCCTAGTTTATTGTATTTGTGAAGGCTTTTATGAATGATGTAGTAGCAATAGAAACAATTCTTCGGTACATAAAAACTATAGTATAATTAAAAATTAAAATAAATGTTATTAAAATATTTGATGTTCTGTGAAGATTGCTGTTATCAACAATCTTTGCAGTGGCTATTCTCCCCAGTTGTTGTTGGAGTTGATTGACTGCATAATCTATTGACCTAATATCCATGATAGAATCTGGGAAGTACCGAACGAGACCTGACGTAAATGTCTCGTCTGGATATCCCATGTATTCTCTACTTGGCACATGTGGTGGAATAGCCGTGCTAGTTTGTGTGGATTATACAATAAATGGTATGGTAATGGCCCAAGCCTCGTGGCGTATTTTCTATTGAAGCAAGACTTTGCAGATTTCCATGTGGCTGGTGTCGTACCTGCAGAAGAATAACACGCGCCCCCAAGAACGTTGCTATGTATGGTTTATATACGCCCACCATTTGTTTGCAACCAGTAATCCCTTTACGCTTATAACAAAAAAGTTTGTTTGATTCTCTTGCGACCCTGCCTGGCAGGCGATGTAGGGCCTCGGTTTCCTCAAGTCCTTAACAATACCTCTCCATTACTATAATATGTATTCATTTAATTCCCTCGTCGGTATCTTGCATGGTTTTCTAGCCGCATCTCGCTGCCTTGCCGACTCAATGCGCACAGGATCCATTTCATCCATTTGCCATTATAAAATATCGAGGCTCGCCTTCATTCGGCACACCACCTGTGCAAAGAATACCAAACGTTGAAGCCACCCTCGGACCCGGTCACTATATTATATTCCACACAAATCTGCTTCGTACCTTACCTAATTTTGTTGTGGCTCTCGAACTTCTTAAGAATTTTGTCTCTTCTTCTTGCAGTCTGCTCTCTTCCTTTCCTCCTATTGTCAATGTCACTGATGCATAAGATGGTATCGGAAGATAGTACGTTTAGTATAGGATCATCTTACACCTATTTAAATACTTCCGTTTTGAACTTAGTGTTCTTGTTCTTCTACACTTCTGCAGTTTTTAAGCATTCCCAACCACCCAACCTTTTGCTCTTGGGAAACTGTGGTACGCTTTTTCTAGATTTTATAAGACCACAGACTTCTTCTCCCTGTTCCCACTTACTTCTGTTATTTGTCTGAGCGCAAATATAAGATCAATAGTTGAGCAACTGGCTCTAAACTAAACCCATATTGTTCCTCTCTCATTTTTGGCTCTACTTGATGTCGTAGTATTTTCTCGTATATCTTTTGCACCCTGGCTCATCAGAGTTATCACTCTGTAGTGGGCGCACTTCTTTATGTCCCCTTTTTTTAAAGGTACTATAATTAATTCCATTTCCCCCGGCAATAATGTGCCAAAAAGATGCAAAGAGGGCAACAAAAGTATATAGGAAAAATATTATTGTTCTTCAAAAGTATATACCATCTTTTTGGCATTTTGTTTTGTTTAATTAATAGTACTACTATGTAAATAGATTTCGAAAAAGTGGGGTGAATCTCCACAAAACATCAAATGTTGCTTTATTTTAATTACATTCTAGTTTTTATGTGTGTGGTCTAGGCCTACACCCAAGAATTTTTTCTGATATTTATTAATTACTTTTTTTATTTTATGTGCCATTGAAAATAGTATGTATTATATGTTATTGTCCATGTAAAAATTTATATATTTCTCTTGAATTATTTTCTAATTTAAAAAAAGTACCGGTAGTCATTATTATGAATACCATTTGATGTTAGTTCTTCAATTTTGCATGTTCTCCACTTTTATACATAATGTAACCTTATTTTAATACCCCCAAATACAGGGCTCTGTCAATAACAACTAGAAGCTTCCCCCTTCCCCCTCTTTTCCCACTCCCTTTTCCCCATTCCTACAAAAGCCCATCACTGGAATTTTAAAACACCTAAAGATTATGTTTTGTTTTTACCATTGCCAGCTTCAAAATCTTTACTATATAATCTTCAGTATTCTACAAGTCTTTAGCTGGTCTGACGTTATGTGATAGATGCACAATTAGTATTTCTACATTGAGTTATGTGTATTTTTACGCTAAACATTAAACAAGTCTAAGTACATCGATACGAGTGCTGTGAAAAAGAAGGCTCAACGACTGACCGTGGCGTGTTAACTTTCAAGTCTATGTCGGCCATCATCGAAGACACTGCGGTTTATTAGAAATCCTTGCTACGCCTCTTGAAGGCGGTGCCCCAAGAGGTGGCAACAGTGTTAACGGGAACATGCCTAGCTTACAAGGGTATCTTGGATCAACCTTTCTAGTGGGTACCTAATCTAGATGAAGGTGCAGCGTCTATAGAGCGCTTGAAGCTACAAATTTAAGCATCACAGAAACTGATGGTGATTGAAGGGTTGAAGAAATGCGGCTGTCATTGAATTTATTATGTAGGTATGTAGTGGCATTTCAAACAGTATGCTTTGGTCCCGAGTAAATGCACTAGTTTTTGTGTGGAGCTCCAAAATCTAAAGGGACCAGGTAATTTATGTTGAAACATTTAATTTGAACTTAATGTCTTGGTAAATTTTGGGGATTATTTATTGTGTAACGATGCATTTTGACAATTAAGATCATGTCATACTGACCAGTAGAGCTAGAAACTTGCTTATAAATACTGTATTGTCCTCCCCCATCTTCTCCATAATATGGAGGCTACAGAGCCGTTACTGTCAACAATCGCAAGCTATGCTTTATTTTGTGATGAGACATAACACTGTTGCGAGTCTCTTGGTGGCAAGTTTTTCTTACGACTGCCGTTGATGCATACTTCGCAAGTAAAGTGCAATTAAAAGTGTTCTTGAATGCACAAACCTCCATCAACTCAAGTGAAGTGTACTTCATTAGAGACAATCTAACGAGAAAACATGTCTTGAGCAACCTTATACAGCCCACTCCCTTACATTTCTTCCGTAGGCATATCATTCTTGTTGCATTTACTAACTATAGTTTTCAAACTAGATCGTTTAAATGCTGAATCTGAAGTAATTATCTTATAACGTAGTGCTTTTTGTTTTTGTACTCTGTTGTGTTGTCCATTAATGTTATTTCTAGGAAATTCATTCACATTGTCTGCATTTATTTATCTTGAGTCCAGGTAGGTCCAGGTTGTTTGCGCCCGCACATAACTTAGTTTGAATCCTGTCATAGAATATGACCCAACAGTCGCCATTTATTTGAAATCGAATCGTAAAAATTATTAGTACATGGAAATGTTGTGCCAATCTATTTTGATTTTGCATTGTTGTTGCCCCATTTTCTCTGTGGGCTTAGATTAACATGGTAATGGGAGTATATTTTAAATATACTGGATGAGCAAAGGTACTGTTTGTAATTGACTGTAGAAATACTGGTATTCAGTTGCATATGATTTGTATGTTCAGCCTTCATGTTACAGTTGCTTATTTAACATCATCTTGTTTCAAAATCAAACTTAACCATCCCAGAAAATACTTCTGCCTAAGCACTTATAATAATTAATTCACTATCCTAAACTTTGCAAGTTTTTGACAATAAATATGTAAATGTAAAGTCACAACAATTTATGGAAGACTTGACTTGTGTTGACAGAAAGTATTTACTTGATTATAGGACGTCACTGGTAATGACTTCACTTTACTTGATGGCCACACCCCATGTTTTCAAATTGAATGTTTCACTTATACCTGCGACATATTTGCATAAACGCAGCATTCTTCTTTCTTTTAAGTTGACTTTGATGTTATCAATTCATGATTTCTCGTCACTTTGTGGAAAGTTTAGCATATTTTGTTTGGCTTGATCTAAAAGCCTAAAACTATTAATAAATAAATATCTTTATCCTCTTGCCATTAACAGAATATCTACTTGGTTGGGCTTTAGTCTCGCACCGTATTTGTGATTCTTCCCCTTTAGTATTGTGCTTGTACGTATTGTTTATTTTTAGCATTTACATCACTACTATATATTATTTTCTAGTTTTTTCCCCACCCAAAGCCGGGCTCAAAGGTAAAATCATATGATAGGTAGGCCTAGCAAATCATTGACGAAGTAAATTGCCAAAGAGATTTTATAGAAATTACAAATTACGATAAATTGGGTTTGTCAAAAATAGTAAATTGATATTGTACCTGGAAAAGTGGGCAGTGTTTGTTCATGGTGCACACAGGGGCGAGTGTCGACTAGGTGTTGTAGATACTGTAGACGTCGGTCCAGCTGCGTACGTACTAGGACTCGCTGGTAGTCTACTTGTTGAACGTAGGTAGTTACTAGTAAACTTGCGCTCGCAGACTTTTACACTCCAATTCTAAGATGCTGGTAGGTTCGTGCAATTCCCGGTTGTTGGTTCTCGTGGCGTCCGACCGACGCTTGTATGTTGTAGCTTGGTGGAGTAGGTGTCGGCCATAGGAGTCTGGATTAATACCGGTATTAATTCATTGTTAAAGAAGAGTAAACACTTAAAAATAATTGAACTTTGTGAATATTGTAACTATTCCCCCTGTGATTTACCATACTGTACATGTATTATTGAGTCGGGGAAAGACGGAATGCAATAATTATGCATGTAAAACGAGATGAAGATTATTTGTTATTTGTAGTAGTTTGGGATCGGCTTGGTCCGCTACCTCGGCAGGCATAGCATTCAGTTCCAAATATAGATTCTATGACACTACTGTAATTATTATTATTAAACTAAAATGCAATCCCTGTGCTGCAAGAGGATTGCCCCTCATTTAGAGGTTGTGTGCCTGCTGTTTTGTGTGCAAGTATGAACATGACATGAAATGTGGGTCAAATGGAAGAAATGCAAAGTGTCAGATTGCGTTGGTAATGAAGGGAGAGTAAGGTTCTAGATAATGTTGATTCAAGGAGTTGCTACTGTACTGAGCTCATTCAAGAGGTGTCTAGTACAATTATTTTAATAATTCTTGGACCATGTTGTAACCATGTCTTGTAAACATCGGGGCTTTCTAGAGACTTGATTCAATTAATGAGAATTGCTTTAAAACACACTTGATTATTAATTATTAATCAATCATATTTTTTCTTCTAGACAGCCTGACGCTAGACAGCATTTTAAGTTGCTGGCACCGGCATTGAGACATTAATGTGTGAACCTGCTACGAATCACCCTTCATTACCTACTCTGTAAAATGTAAGCGGCAATACGGTGTGAAATATTTGACTGATTTGCCAATAACAGTTCTTTGTCATTATGGAATGGGCTCAATTTGGGTTTAGAAAACTCACTTTTTTAATAATGTGGTGTATAAAATTAATTATGGATTTAATTACACATTTTTTGTTAAATGTATTTGTTAATACTATTGTATAAATTTGAGTCATTGGGGTTTCTCATGTAATAAACAAATAATAAGAACTAACCTTAAAATCAGGACAAATTGTGTCAATTAAATAACAATACCAGAGATTCCACGATTGTGTGAGTTCCCTCCTCTGCAGTGGAATACAAGAATGTGGATGAAAGGTGTTTGTTATCAGATCACTACTCGTGAGGTGCGACACTGACTACCGTAGTGTGCAACGCGATACGCAAGTGTCGTCCAGAGCCACTGAATCCTACGTAAGCTTGCATCTTAACAACCAACAATACACTTTAATATGTTATTCTACAGTTTGTTACTTCAAGGCCTACAGCTAATAGTTGACGATATAACAAGGAACTGGAGAGCACTATTACATTGTGTCGTCAACTTTCAACTGCACGACTTGAAATCTTCAGGTTTTATTCCAAGGGTTCTGACTTCTTTAACCTTGTAAACATAAATTCTGTGTAACAATTTAATTGAGATATCTATAAATTATGTTTTATAATTATACTACCACAAATATTAATAAAAACTATTGATAGATTACTAAAACTTGGAAGTTGTTTATGTATAGTGTAACTCGTGCCATCTTGTTTCCCTAGTTTCCTTGGGTCACTTGCTTGCTAGCACTCTCGTTCATGTCAACCTGTCTTGTACTGTGCGTCAACTGTCAACCCATGATTGACAATGCTCTGACAGAAACAGTCGTCTGGTACAAGGACGCTGCCAACACAGCTTGAAACGAACCATTGCCATGCAGTTGCTAGGAAATTAGAATTATCTGTCGAAGCAATCTTTGGAAGGAATGGCTTCCTTTTTAAACATCGGGAATGTTCTATTTACAAAGTAATTGTTTTATCTGACTTGGTACCATGCTTTAACTAGTTAATTTTTAAGGGACTCGGTGATATTTCTAATGCTAATAATGTGGAATCATTGAACTATAATATATAATATGCATTCTCTGAAAAGTTCTTTGTGTTACGCTATTGTAATCGGGCTGATTTCATGAGTAAAGATTATAATTTCTTACCCAATAACTTTTAACCGTTTACATTCTACTGTCTGAAATACAATATTGAAATTAGCTTTTCTGTTCTTATGGGAATGGTTAAGATGCCCATTTAGAGTCACTAAAGAATTGATGTTTGGTGTACTTTTCTACTAATTTCTTTTTAGATTCATACATTTTTTTCAAAGGGAACGAGATCGTGACTTGGTTCTTTTTCTGACAAAAGTAATGTTAACTTTCTCAAGTTCATTATATTGTGGAACTTGACCCCACAAGACTGCGTCACACTGTTTCAGCCTATTAGATGCATGGAATGTGCAATGGTACTAACAGGAGTGAAACTTCCTATTTACTTTGCACCTGACCATCAGATTGAATGGGGTAGAATTGAAGTGGACCCACCAACCTCTTAGCATGAAATCAAACTGATTGGATGAGCGTAGCGAGCGAAGCGAGTGAAGCGAAGACTTCAATTTCACTGACCCCCCAAAAAATTTAGCTCGGGTGTTTTTTTTTTTGTTTTTTTGTTTTTTTGTTTTTTTTTGTTTGTATTTTTGTCTGTTTGTTCGCTCTCTACCGGGCAAACGGCATATGCGATCTTGATGAAAATTTGACAGGACCTTCGAAATCTCTGAACTTACTTGCTACGTTTTTGGGTACAATCGAAGAAATATTTCTCATGAATATCGTACTTTTACGATTTTTTTCGATTTTTAGTGCGATATTTTCGTGACATTTGGGCCGATTCTGACCAAACGGGTGGGGCTACAACGTTCATATTTCACATGGACATTAAGGTAATAGTGATGTATTGCTTTTTAAAAGAAAAAGTTGAAAAAGTTAGCCAGAATCTATAGAAATAAAGCTTTTAATATAAGTTTTTTGATTTTTTGTGCGATATTTTCGTGCCATTTGGGCCAATTCTGACCAAACGGGTGGGGCTACAACGTTCATATTATGCATGGACATTAAGGTAATGTTGATGTAGTACCTTTTGAAAGAAAAAGTTGAAAAAGTTAGCCAGAATCCATAGAAATAAAGCTTTTAATATAAGTTTTTTAAGGTAAATAATACCAATTGACAAGAAACAATAGAAACTTGACAACAATCACTGCAATGCGTAGGCAACAAAACAAAGCACTTGCAAAAGTAAAGATATGCCACGCAAACTAAAAACTATAAAAAGCTCATCCTTCAACGCGGCGGGACTTTAGCGTTTTCCTAGTACTAGAAACAGTTTAGCCCTAAACGCGAACTAATTTTAATTTTGAAGTTATGTTGGGGAATTAAAACTATTTGTACAATGAATTCCAGTTAAATTAAGTCACTTGAAGGGAGTACAATGGGAGTGGGAGTAGCTTCTAGGTTGTCAGTGGTACGAGCGGGTGGTGTCTGCCCGTGCAAACAAGGTGATCAGCTAATGGGTCACCCCCCCCCCCTCGCGTGTCACTGATTGTGTGAAGGGTGTGGTCGCATCGGGTGTTGAGTCAAGGTAGTTGCCTCTGACCCTTGCACAGGGAGGTCGTCTGTGCAGAGATAGTGCAGGTAGGTAGCATTATAATGTTACTTAGAGTAGAGTCAAGGTAGTTGCCTCTGACCCTTGCACAGAGAGGTCGTCTGTGCAGAGATAGTGCAGGTAGGTAGCATTATAATGTTACTTAGAGTAGAGTCAAGGTAGTTGCCTCTGACCCTTGCACAGGGAGGTCGTCTGTGCAGAGACAGTGCAGGTAGGTAGCATTATAATGTTACTTAGAGTAGAGTCAAGGTAGTTGCCTCTGACCCTTGCACAGGGAGGTCGTCTGTGCAGAGATAGTGCAGGTAGGTAGCATTATAATGTTACTTAGAGTAGAGTCAAGGTAGTTGCCTCTGACCCTTGCACAGGGAGGTCGTCTGTGCAGAGATAGTGCAGGTAGGTAGCATTATAATGTTACTTAGAGTAGAGTCAAGGTAGTTGCCTCTGACCCTTGCACAGGGAGGTCGTCTGTGCAGAGATAGTGCAGGTAGGTAGCATTATAATGTTGCTTAGAGTAGAGTCAAGGTAGTTGCCTCTGACCCTTGCACAGGGAGGTCGTCTGTGCAGAGATAGTGCAGGTAGGTAGCATTATAATGTTACTTAGAGTAGAGTCAAGGTAGTTGCCTCTGACCCTTGCACAGGGAGGTCGTCTGTGCAGAGATAGTGCAGGTAGGTAGCATTATAATGTTACTTAGAGTAGAGTCAAGGTAGTTGCCTCTGACCCTTGCACAGAGAGGTCGTCTGTGCAGAGATAGTGCAGGTAGGTAGCATTATAATGTTACTTAGAGTAGAGTCAAGGTAGTTGCCTCTGACCCTTGCACAGGGAGGGGCGTCTGTGCAGAGATAGTGCAGGTAGGTAGCATTATAATGTTGCTTAGAGTAGAGTAATTTATTCACCATTCATTTTGATAAGTATGCCCAGTGTTGTAATGGAGTGCGGTTGTGTGCAGTATACCCACCTGTTTTTTTAAATGAATTATTAGGTACCTACCCAACAGTGTAGTTTACTGTTAATCAAGTTGTTGATTTTCGGTTTCATTTTACCCATGTATTTTTTTTCATTCTAGTAAACTCTACTTTTACTTTTGTAATAGTCAGTAAAAAGCTATGACAACATATCACCTCACAAAAATTGAAAATGTACACCCGTGGACGTGATGGCCAGTACACAGGTTTTATGATTTAGGGTAAGGAAATGTTTAAGGTTAGGTTTTATGATTGGATGAGAGAAGCAAAGACTTCAAAATGTCTTTGTGTTTTTTTGTTTGTTTTTTGGATGAGCGAAGCGAAGACTTCAATTTCACCGACCCCCCAAAAAATTTAGCTCGGGTGTTTTTTTTTTTTTTTTTTCTGTCTGTCTGTTTGTTCGCTCTCTACCGGGCAAACGGCATATGCGATCTTGATGAAAATTTGACAGGACCTTCGAAATCTCTAAACTTAGACTTGCTACGTTTTTGGGTACAATCGAAGAAATATTTCTCATGAATATCGTACTTTTACGATTTTTTTCGATTTTTAGTGCGATATTTTCGTGACATTTGGGCCGATTCTGACCAAACGGGTGGGGCTAAAACGTTCATATTTCATATGGACATTAAGGTTATGGTGATGTATTTCTTTCTGAAAGAAAAATGTGAAAAAGTTAGCCAGCGTCTATAGAAAAAAAGCTTTTAATATAAGTTTTTTGATTGTTTGTGCGATATTTTCGTGCCATTTGGGCCAATTCTGACCAAACAGGTCGGCCTACAATGTTCATATTATACATACGCATTAAGGTTATGGTGATGTAGTACCTTTTGAAAGAAAAAGTTAAAAAAGTTGGCCAGAATCCATTGAAATAAAGCTTTTAATATAAGTTTTTTACGGTAAATAATACCAATTGACGGTAACAAAAGAAATTTGACAACAATCACTAACAATGCATAGGAAGCAAAACAAAGCACTTGCAAAAGTAAAGATATCCCACGCAAACTAAAAACTATAAAAAGCTCATCCATCAACGCGGCGGGACTTTAGCGTTTTCCTAGTTACTTACGTTACCCCAAGAAAAATAGCTCGGGTGTTTTGTTTTTGTTAGTTTTTTTGTCTGTTTGTTCGCTCTCTACCGGGCAAACGGCATATGCGATCTTGATGAAAATTAGAGGGGACCTTCGAAATCTCTGAACTTAGAGCTGTATTGTTTTTGGGTTACAATCAAATATTTTATAATATCGACTTTACGATTTTTTTTCGTTTTTAGTGCATATTTTGTGATATTTGGCAAACGGCTACTCCGATATTGATGAAACTTTATAGGAACGTTTAAAATCACTAAAATCATATATGTTATGATTTAAGAGACATTTGCAAAAATATTTCTTATAGAAATCGTACTTTTACGATTTTTTCTCCGGTTTTTTATACAATATTTTCGTGATATTTGGGCCGATTTTGACAAAACTTGGGGGCTACAACGTTCTTATTTTACATTGACATAAAGATTATGGTGATGTAGTGCCTCTTGAAAGAAAAAGTTGAAAAAGTTGGTTAAAATTCATAGAAATAAAGGTTTTAATATAAGCCTTTTACAGGTGTATAATGAACAAGTTTTATCAAGGTACTAAAGAAAAAGTAAGTAGATTCCACATAAAAACGTAATCATTGGACAGAAATATTCCAAAAAAGCTCATCCATCAACGCGACTGGAAAAAGCGTTCGCGAAGCGGCCTAGTTTAGTTGGATGAGCGTAGCGAGCGAAGCGAAGATTCCATTCTACTACACTGGAGAAAAAAATCCGGAATGTTTTTTTTTTTTTTTTCTTTTTTTTTTTTTTTTCTTTTGTATTTTTGTCTGTTTGTCCGCGCGATTCCGGCTAAACCGATACTCCGATTGAGATGAAATTTTATGGAGGCCTTCGAAATCTCTGAACTTAGAACTGCCACGTTTTTGAGCGCAATCGGAAAATTATTTCTCATGAAAATCACAATTTTACGATTTTTTTCGATTTTTTAAAAATTTCTTTGACTTATAACACCTACATGCTTTATCCGATTTTAATGATTTTTGCACAGAACCTTTATTTTATGAATTTAGATATTTTGTGAAATTTGGCTTAATTGA